>BQNB010002283.1:91415-126861 GCA_026074375.1 Tanacetum coccineum | reverse complement strand
ATTAGACATCACTTCATCAGAGATTCCAATGAGAAGAAGCTTATTCAAATGATTAAGATTCACACTGATCACAATGTTGCTTATTTACTCACAAAAGCTTTTGATGTTGGAAGATTTCAATATCTGATTGCAGGTATTGGAATGCTTAACCCCTGAAGTATTTTTTGAGGGGAGGTTAATTGTATGTTAATTGTATTAATATACAGCAGATTATGCAAAAATGATGCTTGAAATAGAATGGAATAGCAGCTAATGATGAAATTCAAGTTAGTACTGTTTGCCTACCTTACTACTGGTAAGTATACTTTCTACTGCTGTTATAATTAATACTATAAGAATTGAGAGAAAATAAAAATAGACGGAGAGAAAAAGTGAGCTTAAAAGAATTGAGAGAAAGCAAAAACAGACAGAGAGAAAAAGTGAGCTTAAAAGAATTGAGAGAAAGCAAAAACAGACAAAGAGAAAGTGTGAGCTCAAAAGAATAGAGAGATTTGTGAAATAAAAACAGACAGAGTGATTCGGTGAGCAAAATAATTGACAGATATAGTGAGCTTTATAACAGAAAGAGAGCTTGTGAGAATCAACATTAATGATGGAAATGCCTTTTGGAACAGAATTGAGGTTAAAACTGGTACCTCAAAAGTCTAAACTTAGTACTGCTGAGCATTACTTAGTTTTGTTAGGCTAAACTTGGTACTGCTAGGCTACCGTTAGTACTGTTTGGGGCATAACAGATTTTTGGCAATTAAATATAGCCGTTGAGATATTTCTACCAAATATTTCACTTATAGGGGTCTATAATTTGGATAATTCTTGATCTTTCTTTCACTTATAAGCTTTCTTCAAGATAAAGAATCCATTTTATTCAGTCGGTCCAATCAAAACCCTTTAGCCCTTTCTATAAAATCTCAATTAACTTTGCCAAACTCTCATACTCTCATTAACGAACATTCACCCAGAACCTTTATCATAACTCAATCACTAATGGCGAATTTAGAATTCTGCAACAAACACAACATGGTTGCTTATCTAACGAAACCAACTGGGAGTGAAGGATTCTAAGAGATAGTAGATTTTCTCAATGGGAGTCAGATAAGGTATGCTCTTACTAAGAGTCCTACTATCTATGTTTCTCTAATCGAAAAGTTTTGGCAGACTACTACTGTCAGAACCGTTAATAATGGAGAACAAGAAATAACTGCCACAGTTGATGGCAAAGAATTCACTATTACTGAAGCATCTGTTAGGAGACATCTCCAATTAGCAGATGTAGAAGGTATTAGTGCTTTGCCAACTACTAAAATTTTTGATCAACTCTCACTGATGGGGTATGTTTTAACTGATGATAAACTGACTTTTCAAAAAGGCAAATTTTCCCCTCAGTGGAGATTCTTGATCCATACCATCCTACACTGTCTTAGTTCTAAGAAAACTTCTTGGGAACAATTTAGTAGCAATATAGCAACTGCTATTATTTGCTTGGCCACAAACAGAACTTTTAACTTTTCTAAATTGATTTTTGATGGTATGGTGAAAAACTTGGATAGTAAATATAAGTTTTTAATGTATCCAAGATTTATTCAAATATTTTTGGACAAGCACAAAAGATTCCTTAATCCCCATAACAGAAAATATATTGCTCCTACTTTAACTCCAAAACTTTTTAGCAATATGAAAAGAGGTTTTTCTGGGGAACAAACTCCTTTGTTTCCAAGTATGCTGGCAATTCAAGCAGAAGAGGGTGAAGGTTCAGGACATCCCTCTGAACCCCAACCACCACCTTCTACTGCTCAACCTATTCATGAAGAACCAATCCCTAATATTGTCTCATCATCACACCAAAAGACTCAAACACCTAGGCAAGCCTTAAACCAGGTCACTGAGTTACCTCAGACTAGTGAGCCTAGACCCAATGTACTAGATGAGGCTGTCTATGAGGAGTGGGATGACAGAGTGGAAAGTGCTACCACTACTGTGCTAGCTTAGATGCAGCACATGCTAGTGGTAACATACCTAAGACCCAATCCACGGCAATACCTAATGTGCCTCTTCCTCAGGGAATTGGTGCAGGTGGTAGTCCTAGGTGCCAAGAAGTTACGGGGGGTTCCATTACTTAGACTAGGTCTAAGAGGGTACCTACACCGCCTCATGATTTACCTCTCCCAAGAGTTAATACGCTTGAAAGTGATAAGGGCAGTATGTTACTTCAAGAATTGACGGTTTTATGTACTAATTTGTTCAGCAAAGTAGAGATTTTGGAGGCAGATTTAAAACAAACTAAGCAAGTTTATGGTGCTGCTTATACCAAGCTTATCATGAAGGTGAAAAAAATTAGAGAAGACTGTCAAGACAATCCAAGCTAGAAGGAGAACTAAGATTGTGGTTTCAGATGATGACGAGGATTTAGAGGATTCTTCCAAACAGGGGAGGATGATAGAAGAAATTGATCAAGATGCAGGAGTTACTTTGGTTACTCCTACACATAGTCAAGAAGATCAACCTGAAGATCAGTTGGGAGTCTTTAGTGCAGCTAAGGTACTTGTAGTTGCAGCTAGAAATGTTCAAACTTATACTAGAAGAAGAAGGGCAGTTAGTACTGGCAGTGGTGGAGTTAGTACTGCTAGTAGATTGTTTAGTAGTGCTGAAGAATCAGTTAGTACTGCTGGTGCTTTAATGCCAGTTAGTACTGCTGGTATGGTTCAAGAAGTTAACAAAGATAAAGGTAAAGGTATAATGACAGAATCTGAGCCTAAACAAATCAAGACAAAGTTGCAACAAAGTCAAGAAAGAGCTGGTTATGAAGCAGCTGTAAGATTACAAGAACAGCTTGATGAAGAAGAGAGACATAGGATTGCCAGAGTGCATGAAGAAGCTAAATCTTTTAGTATTGAAGAATGGGAAAATATACAAGCTACAATTGAAGCTGATGAAGAACTAGCACAAAGGATACAAGCAGAAGAAAGAGAAAAATACTCTAAAGCTGAAAAAGCAAGACTGCTTGTAGAACTCATCAACCAGAGAAAGAGATATTTTGCCCAACAAAGAGCTGAAGAAAGGAGGAACAAGCCACTCACACAGGCTCAATAGAGAACTTATATGTCTAACTATATCAAGCATATGGGAAGTCACACTTTGTAACAATTGAAGAGACTTTCTTTTGATGAGCTCAAGGCTTTGTTTGAAACAACAATGAGAAGGGTGCAAACTTTTCATCCAATAGAGAGTGAAGGTGAAAAAATAGTTCCTGAGTTAACAACTAGAAGTTCAAAAAGGGATGCAGAAGTAGAATTGGACCATGAAGGTTCTAAGAAGCAAAAGACTAATAAAGCTTCAGGGTCAGTTCAAGAACTACCAAAAGAAGAGAAAACAAAATTGACACAAGAGGATTTACAACAGATGATGATGGTAGTTCCGGTGGAAGAAGTTTATGTTGAAGCCTTACATGTCAAATATCAAATCATAGACTGGCAGTTTTACTCTGAAGACACAAGAAGGTATTAGAGGATTATCAGAGTTGGAAACCATACAGAAGCTTATCAGATTTTTGCTGATATGTTGAAGAAATTTGATAGAGATGACCTGGTTAAGCTTTGGGATTTGGTTAAGGAGAGGTTCAGTACAACAGAGTCTATAGATGATAAAGAGAAGGAATTGTGGGTTAAACTGAAGAGATTGTTTAAACCAAATAATGATGATACTCTATGGAAGCTTCAAAGGTATATGCATGATCCTTTGGTATGGACGCTTTATGATACATGTGGTGTTCACCATGTATCTTCAGTTAGAGGACGTGATATTTTCATGCTGGTAGAGAAAGATTATCCGTTGTCAAAAGGAGTTTAGATGTTAATGTTGGCCACCAAGCTGTTAGTAGAACAACATTCAGAGATGGCAAATGAGCTTTTAAGGAAAATTTTCATACAAGCAAACAGATCAAGACAATAAAGTGTTTGGAAGCATCCTCTTAGCACAAATGGTTTAATTCAGAGAAACTTGTAGATTTGGATGATAATCAAAAGTTTAAGGAAGGATTGTTGGGATTTAAACCTATCTCACTTAGTACTGCCAAGGGAAGAGTTAGTACTGCCAAGCTTAGTTAGTACTGCTAGTATAAAATGTTAGTACTGTCAGTTTATTAATATTGTTAGTATAATAGTTAGTACTGTTAGTTATATAGTTAGTACTGCTAAAGTGATATGCATGAGATATATTAGGAATAGATATGCATTGATCACTTGACGCATTTTGTAAGCCCATTAGGGTTTCCTTGGTGTATAAAAGGAACCCTACGACATAGATCTAGATATTAGTTTTCATATTAGTTTTTCATAGTTTGCATAGCAATCATAGTTAGTATTCATAGCTATTTTGTAACTCAAATAGTTTTCAATATATAGAAAGTTTAGTAAAGATCTGGTTTTACTGTTTCATTGATCTTCTTAGTATTACAAACTAGATTCCGCATAGTTTGTGATATTCTCAATCTTAGTTTCTACAATAGTTGTTTTGATCTATCCAACACAACTAAGCTTTAACAAGTTAAGTAAGATCTGTTCAAAAGGGATCAACAAACAGCCTCCAGTTCAGAAGTCCTTAGCTTGGAAGACCTCTTACCCAAGGGAAGCTCCCTTCAGCTCCTCCAAGCAAAAGTTTGCTTCTTAATCTGAACAGCCTGTTAATGATGATCCAATACCAGTAGATTTGCATCTCTCAAAATCAGAGGATACTGGTGTTGCCCACCTTCCAAAGATCAAGACTAGACCAGACTGGTTGAAGCCTTTACCAAAAGAAGAAACACCAGACACACCTGAACCAGACTGCGTCATTCCTCCAAATGACTTACCTGAGACTAAGAACAACTGGGCTAATGTAATGGCCAAAATGTATAAAGATCTAGAAGAAAACAAGTTACTTTGGAAAACTAGAGATATGGCCTCCTTCATCCAATGGTATTGCAAACATATTGGGAAGAAGAAGCTCGCCAAAGCTGACTTTAAAGGTCAAGCTTACAAGATAGTCAGACCATTTCATTAGAAAAACATATCCCTTCAATTTCAAATGGAAGAGTGCCACTTGTTACTAACAGATCAGATTGACTTAATTAATCCTGAGGGTAATCGGGTTGTGCATGACATGAGCAAACCATTACCTCTAGGAGGTCCACTAGGTCAGATAACAATTCAAGCTCAATACTTCTTCAATAAAGACCTAGAATATCTCGTATTCGGTAATAAAGAAAGAAGGTATGGTCTGTCTATAACCATGCTGAAAGCGCCTTACTATCCAGACTTCGGACTCGAAGAATTAGTACTGTCTCTATGGACTGAAAGTGAAAGTGACTACGATATTAGTTCAGCCTACGGTATTTTACACTGGTGGTTTAAGCACAAGGAATTCTACATTACAAGACACAGTGCCCCTTCTGATCGCAATGCAGTCAGATCACACATGAAGATTCTTAGTGTTGTCAATCTCAAGACCTTCTTCAGATATGGTTACACATTCTTGAAAGAGATTGTTTTACGAAGAGCTGACTACAAAGAACACATTCTTGAAAGAGATTGAAGATATGTACCTGCTTAATTTTCAAGGCAAGCTCAACCACTTATCTGGATCTGACAAAGTTCACCTAACCACCGCAGTCAACTTGTGGACTAGGAACATAGTCATCAGACAACGCGTGGAAGACTTGTAACTCGGTATTGAGAGCTATCAAACGAAGCTCAACATTACACAACCGAGATGGTATGCAACTGATTTTCTATTCAAAGAATACAACACCATTGTCCATAAGCCAAGGTTTGTAATTTACAGAGATATAAATAATCAGAAAAAGATGATGCGAGAGACTGAGGTGCACAAGTTCATCGATGGTACTTTAAGGAGAATTTTAGAAAAGCTGGATTACATGGTCAAAGACTACGAGCTATACAAGTACAATCCTGGCATGGAGAATAGGATTTGGAATGAGGATGATAAACAGAGGAGACAAGAGTTTATAAAGCTTATTGAGAGAAGGCTCAAGATCAGGCGAATCTTTAGGAGTCTCGAAAGCTTTGTTAGTGGAAGGATAAGAGATATCAACTACAGACTCATCAAAAGAATAGAATGATCTCATCATTCTGGTACTCATGTCAATATCATCTTATATTTGTAGGATATTGGAAATCATAACACAATGGAAGATATATGGGTTAGCCGAATCTAGAGAGAGAAAGTGAGAGAAAAAGCTTTCTAGTGAGAAAATGTGACTTGTATAATGAAATGACTAACCACCTCTTCCATAGCATGGAATAGGCTTATATAGTGTCTTACAAACCAGCCTATAGGCCTTGGCATGGGATTACACGTTGGGTTTAATTACCCAACCCAATATTGAATGTCATAGGATTAACTATTGACTACGAGCTATAATAAACGGTAAAATACACGGGGTGACCGATTCTTTTTCTAGTATCTAACAATCTCCCCTTAAGGGAGGTAACCCCAGAAAATACTAACTTAAGCTCAGCAATCTTCTGATTGATCTTGTGTTCAGCTCGTAGTCTTTGATTCTTCATGTGATATCTTGTACATTGATGTAGTGGACTTTGTCTTGTGGCTTGTATGAGTACTTGATATGTGATCTTGAACTTTCTTGAGATCATCAGCCAAATCCAATCTCTGATCATCATCTTGTGATCTTTCACCGTCTTGTGGTCTTGTGTCTTGCGGACCGTCATGCTCATACCTTTCTTGATCTTGAAAACTTGAATACTTTGTTCTTGAAGTTCTTTAACTTTAATACTTGGCCACTTCAAGAGAGACGTGTGATATCAGAGTTGTAGAAGCTTAGAAAACATATGCTTGAGATTTTATGATTTCTTTGAATGTGTTGGTCAAGTATGAGCATACAGTAATGAACTTGTCTCTACCGGAACAGGATGACACCATCTCCATCTTTATATGAACCTGTAATAAAACAGTTAGCAATAAAGAGAAAAATTGGTTTGAAAATCATTCGACGTGTTACTTAGTGAAAGTGTTTTTGTAACACATCGAGAGTTTTAAGCTTATGTCAAAGTTCATTAACTGTCAATTCATATACTGGAACAAGTTTGATTCTTGTAGAATCGCACCATCGTTTCTTTCTAGTTAACACAAGTTTGATCCATTTAGGATCTCACAAGTCACTTACCAAGAGCTTGTTTGATGTTGGCTCTAGCAGGATTTCCATCTTCACTGTGATACTTAGGTATCACTCGGATGTTCTGGCAATACCACAAGGATAATGCGTAGGACTCTTATGATACTCCTTGTTTTCACATTGTGTGAAGAACAAGTAAAATGGAATAGTGTCCTAATGAGATTAATTGATGATCTCTTGGCTCTAGACTCAATTGTGCATTTTGGTTTTAGAGGTCGGAGGCTGGAGCGGACTGACACCTTTTCAATATCAACTAACTCGGAGTGAGAAAGTCAATAGATAACGTGTTTAGTCTCTGTGAGAAATGAAACAAAAATATTTTAAGAGATTCTGAGTGGCTAGGGAGGGTTGTCTATTGCATCACTAGGTCCATGACGGCTTTCTTCAATGTCAGCAATCATCATTGTGATTCTGACAGTAGATGTATTAACCCAGTTTCTGCCTATGTGTATGAAGGGCTTCTTTCTTTTCACCCTTTATCCTTTCAATTCTTTTTCATTCTTTAACCCCTTCAGTGCTTACCGAGACTTCATGACTAGTACCTTGTTGGGTTTGTTCTAGTACTGGCTCTATCTCAGTCGATACTATTCCCTTATTCTTACTTTTACTCCTTTTTTATATCATACCTAAGGACTTCTACACTAACTAGTGGATTGTCCCTGGGTAGATCCCTCCGGTTCTGGCTGGATCATGGGAACTAATACCTAACCTTACCAACCTTATAACTCTGATAAAATTAAATACATGGTCGGTCTTTTTGGTACAGTTCACCTTGCCATAAAACCAATTGAAAAACTCAATCAGGTACTTGTGATATAAATATCAAAGCTTTTAGTACCTCGATTGTTTTTGAATTTTCAGAAACGCTCCCCCTCAACATGTGCATCGATTAAACGAAAGTGGGTAGCACAAGGAGGATGGAGTATACATATGAGTCCACAAAGTCACATTTTTTATCAGTTTTCATATTTAAATCACATTTTCTCCCCTTATCAAAAATTTCAAACCCTTTGATATTTTGGATATCAATTGATTCAAATATGTTAGAAAACTAGGAGAAAAATGTGCTGATTATTCACAAGCCGAATGGGGAACATATTAATGCTCCTCCTGAATCTGTGAGGGTACGTGTGAGTGACGAGTATAGAAATTTTGAAAGATTTTGAGTTTAACAAAAAAACTCTTGAAAAACTTTATACTTGTCACTGAACACATAACGATACACTACATACTTATAATAATGTACAAGATATATTATACAAAAGATGATATTGACCTGAGTATCAGAATGATGAAATCATTCAGTTCTCTGAATAAGTATGTAGTCAACATCTCTTAGTCTTCCACCAACAAAGCTTTCGAGACTCTTGAATATTATCCTAATCTTGAGTCTTCTCTCGATCACCTCCATAAAGTCCTTACTCCTCCTTTTATCGTCCTCAGACCAAATTCTTGTTTCCATGCTCGGATTGAACTTGAACAGCTTAAAGTCTTTAACCATGTGATCCAGCTTATCCAGAATCCTATTTAACGTGCCATCACTGAACTTGTGCACCTCATTCTCCCGCATCATCTTCTTCTGATCATTTCTGTCTTTGTATATTACTGCCCTCGGCTTGCTGACTACGGTGTAATCTTCTTTGAATAGAAAGTCAGATGCATCCCAATCCGGTTGAGTGACATTGAGTTTCGTTTGATAACTTTCAATCCTGAGCTGCAGATCTTCTACACGTTTTCTGATGACGATGTTACTTATCCACAAGTTGACTATGTTGAAGAGATGAACTTTGTCGGCATCAGATAAATGATTGAGTTGACCTTGAAGATGAAGTAGGTACATGTCTTTAAAATCATTAGGATGTAGATTTTTGAAGTCAGCTTCCAAGATCTTGTATTCCTTGTAGTCAGCTATGCAAAGAACAATCTCTTTTAAGAAGGTATACCCGTATCTTTCAAAAGTCTTGAGACTGACTACACTAAGAATCCGCATGTGGGATCTGACTTTACTGCGATCAGAGGGGGCACTGTGTCTTGTGATATATAATTCTTTGCTCTTAAACCACCAGTGAGAGATACCATAAGCAGCACTAATATCATAATCCCGTTCACTCTTAATCCATAGTGATGGTACTAGTTCTTCAAGCCCAAAGTCTAGATATTTAGCCGCTTTCATCTTGGATATGGA
Source organism: Tanacetum coccineum (assembly GCA_026074375.1). Taxonomy (NCBI): domain Eukaryota; kingdom Viridiplantae; phylum Streptophyta; class Magnoliopsida; order Asterales; family Asteraceae; genus Tanacetum; species Tanacetum coccineum. The sequence goes on along the minus strand of BQNB010002283.1, from coordinate 117,490 downwards.
TAACGCTGACCTTCTTCATTTGTCACCTGACACTAGATACTCCAGGTCCTTATTAAAGAAGTATTGTGTTTAAATTGTTACCTGACCTGGTGGACCTCCGAGAGGTAATGGTTTGCTCATGTCAGGCACAACTCGATGACCTTCAGGATTAACCAAATCAACTTGATCGGTAAGCAGCAATTGACACTCTTCCATCTGGAACTAAAGAGATATGTTGTTGTCGTGAAATGGTCGGACTACCTTGAAAGCTGGGCCTTCTAAGTCTGCTTTGCTCAGATTCTTCTTTCAAATCCGTTTGCAGAACCAATTGATGAATGAACTCATATCGCCAATCTGTCGCAGTAGCTTGTATTCATTTGGATCTTGATACGAGCTGACAAGTGCATTGGCCAAATTGTTCTCAGTTTCAAGTAACTCATTTGGAGGAATAACCCAGTCTGGTTCTGGAGTTGCTGGTCTGTCTTCCTCTAGAACAGGCTTCAACCAGTCTAGTCTGGTCTTTATCTTTGGAATATGTGCAGTATCGGTGTCCTCAGAATCTAAGACGTTCACATCATCTGGTATAGGCACATCTTTAACTGGTTGTTCAGAATAAGGAGCTGACTTTTGCCTGGAGGAGCTGGAAGGAGCCTCTCTAGTGTCAGAAGTTTTCTAGGCTGAGGATTGAGGAGTTGAAGGCTGTGTTGAACCTGAAGCATCAGAAGCATGTCTTCTCTTCTTACTTGGATTTGAATCGTCACGGCGTATCTTGCGTGACTTGTCCTTTTCAGCAAAGAACTCGTCCCTATTTGCACGTTCCATAGACGCCTCAATAGCTTCATAAAGAGCCACATGTTCAGGAAGTGATTTGTAGGTACCACTCTCAAATATCCGTTGGTGAAGAATTTCTTTCATATCAGCTTCGGGCAGTTCTCTGAAGCGATCTCGAAGGGGAGCTTGTAGAGCCACGTGCACAGCCTCTTTTACAACTTCATTTACTGTTTGATTGATCTTGTGAGGAAGATCCCGAAGCTCCAAGGTGAAAACCCTGGATCTAAGATTCCGAGTCGTGTTATTAAGAGTCTTACTCTTTTGCTTAAAAACAGATAATTTCTGTTCAAGTGTTGTGACACGCACAGCTAACTCGGAATCTGTTGTGCTTTGTTGTTATGGAGGAGGTGGAAGTGGAAGGGTTGTTGTTGTAGTCGCTGTTGTAGCTGTAAAGATTGTGCTTGAGGGGTAGAGGATACAGGTTTAGGAGGTGAGAGATCAATAACCGGTGTGGATAGTGGTGGAACTGAGGAAGACGCTTGATAAATTAGAACAGTGACCATGGAGACCACTTCTGCTTCCACATTGAGTTTTCCCGGTTCATCTTCAGTGGATTTGTCATTTAAGAACTGATCCCCAATAATATATGCATCATCCAGATTCTTCATTGAAGAGAGAGACCCAGATGAACTTAGTAGATCCTCTAAGATGACATGTTCATCAGCCAAAAATTTCAAGCTTTCATGAACGTTGGGGTACACATTAGCCATGAATTCATCGTGCGTGGCTTAGGGTTTGGTCCAACAAGAGCCACATAACTTTCTCCAGGGTATGGTCTAGCCTGGTCTTCATCCATGAATACCTGCTCTGGTGGAGGTCGAGACTCGGGAGTTTTACTAGGGTCTGATCCAGCCTGGCCTTGATCAAGTTCAGCAGTCTTTTCCTCTAGATTCACTTGGTTATCCACATCTTCTCCTTGTTCTTCACCAATCTTCAGTATCTCAGTATCTCCTCTACTGTTTGTCTTGTCTGTATCAGCACCTGTTTTAGCATCCGCAGGAGATGGAGAATCACGAACTATATTTGCGGATGCATCATCCTGTGGCTGTGCAGAGGGTCTAGTTGATGCCTTTTTAGTAGCTGGAGTCCGCCTCTAGAATATAAATTAGTCTGTGGTACTTCTCCTTTTTGGTGTGTGTAGAGCTAACAATGATTGTGCAGCTTGTTCTTCAGTTGAAATTGCTTTTCCCTTGCCTTCAACCACAGGGAGTGTTCGGGTGGACTCAGCTATAGGTTCTTGAATAGCCACACCGCCAACATATGCTTGACCTTGTGCCTGAAACGATTCTAGACTCATCTGAATAGCTCATTCGACATCATATTCTTCACCTTCACCTTGATGTTCGGGTTCAGGTTGAGATGGTTCATCTTCATCAATGAGTTGGAGAGAGCTCTTTCCTTTGCGAATTTTTTGCACTTTACCCCTTTTTGGATGCTTCTCAGGAGAAGGCTTTGCGGGTTTTTCCTGTGTTACCTTAGGTTTCGGTGCAGGTGCTGGTTTGCTTGACTTCTCTTTAACAGGATTAGGTTTGAGTTGCTTCACAGTTGCAGGTTTCTTTGACGGATCGGCTTTAAATATTAACTTTTTCTTTCCTTCCTTTTTAGCTGCAATGTTACGATCATGTTTTGCAACCATTCCCAAGTAAACCTCGTAGTAAGGTGCATTCCTAATAGAGTCCGTGATCAGCACATTAGGAATTGGCATTCCAAAGACTTCATCTTTTTCACCTTTGGGGACGAACTTGAGATTTCCAAGACGGAGATCTTCTTCAGCAAGGTGTAACAGAGACTCAGATCTTTGATGCAAATTGTGTTTTCTTCCCAAATGACAGATAATTAGCTTTGTGAATTGATAATAAGGAATAACGTGAGGCTTGTCTTTCCTGCCCTTCTTAATAGGACTGCCCAGATTGGCCTTATCAGTAAGAAAAGTCTGAATAGCTTGTACAAATTCTTCCCACATGAGTTCAGCATAGTCAACATTTGTACTTGTAATTATACCCCAAAGCATCCGAAGAACTGGGTATAGGGGCCGATCAAACCCATAAGTCTTGCCTGTGAGACATTGGTTGATCATTGACAATATTGCTCTCCAGGGCTGATACAGGTTATTCGCCGCCATTCTTGACACAAAGTGAATTTCCGCTGTATACCCCAGCTCATTCACAAAATCCATGATTGCATCACCCGACGGAGGTGACACAAACTGGTGAGCTTGATCAATGGGTGTTATCTCAAAGATTAGCATCCAATACGAATCGGGTTTCATCCAACTGAAAACTATAAGCTCCAGTCTTTGCCTCATATGTAAGTGTATTCCAAAATTGTTGAATGTAGATAGTTGGAATAGATGCTGATGCAGTGAATGCTCTGAAGATGTTTGTGTTTTTGCAGAATATCCACAGAGATCTAAAAGATTAGATTCTTTTACTTCTTTTGAAGATCCAAGACAAAGTTGATATTTCCAATAGGCACCCATGCAGCAAATGGAAGTATTTGATCATCAGATCTTGTGGGAGCAGGAGCAGGAACATTCTCATTAGCCTTGTTGTCTGCACAAAGATATCAACAAAGATAGTCAGACATAACATATAGTTGTCGTTAGATGAGAACATTAGTCATGATGATTGACATGCTTCGATTGATTACGGTGAGATTAAGTCAACTTTGTTCAAAGATATCAGATGAACAATTACAAGTTAACAAGTCCCGGATGGGAGTTAACTAGGTAAGTATGCCATTGGACTGGGCCGTGAAAGGGTATTGGGACTAATGGGCCAAAACTTTGAAATTCTGGCCCAAACCGCTACCCTCTTGACACCAAACTGCTGCGAGTAGGGGTGTCAAACGGGTTATCGGGTCGGGTTTGGGGCTTATCGGGTCGGGTCTATCGGGTTTTGAAGAATTAAAAATTAACCCGCAACCCGACCCTATAAGGTATCGGGTCTATCAGGTTCGGGTCTATCGGGTTGCGGGTTGTCAGATCGGGTCTATCGGGTTATCGGGTTACTCGCTAATCACATACCACAATTTACTTTATTTATTAAAACACCACAGAACATGAAGCTTGACACTAGAATTACCTTTAGCCCAATATATGACGAAAAATACAAATACATATCCAGTAGGGATTGAACATTTTGGGAGTAGGCATGTTGTTTTGCCTCATGCAGTAGCAAAACTATAAAACAAAACAGTAAACTATTAACACAAACAAGCAGTGCACTAAAAGCAAACTTGAAAAATACAATTTATTATATTTTGTGTGAAAGCTTTATTGATTTAAAACTGTGACTAATCGACAGTAACAAAGGAGATTTAATCAAATAATCATAGACTGTTTAATGGGTCTCTCTAGCTTATTAGGTTTATCGGGTTAACCCGATAACAAAATAATTAAAACCCTAACCCGACCCTATTAGGCTATCGGGTTTATCGGGTTGACCCGATAAACCCGATAAGCTAAGCTTGACCCGAATCAACCCGACCCTATAAGGCTTTATCGGGTTCGGGTTCGGGTCGGGTCAGACCGGGTTGACCCATTTGACACCCCTAGCTGCGAGGTGGAATGAGCAAACCGCTATTAGGTGATTTGAACAAACCGTCACGAGAAAAATTAAGTCAAACCGCTATGAATAGTTAATTCAATTTAATCAAATCGCTATGACCAAACAGCTACGAATATTATATTCATTTTAATCAAACCGCCATGACCAAACCGCTATCATTATTTTAATAAATATATCAAACCACTACCAGTTAAGAAAAATTCGAAATAGCGGTTTGGATTATTTTAATAATAAAAATAATCTTCATCAAACCGCTACCTCGTAGCGGTTTGCCTGCTCATAATAAATTATTCAATAAGTTAAATCGCTATCTCTTCATCAAACCGCTACCTCGTAGCGGTTTGCCTGCTCATAATAAAATAATCAATACAATCAAACCGCTATCAGGCAAATACTGCAAACCGCTATCAGTCTAACTAACCAAACCGCTATCTAGCACAATTACATCAAACCGCTATCGAGAATATTTACTAAACCGCTATCTAGAACATATAGCAAACCTTTACCACCAACATAGGAACAAACACATTCGAATATCGTTTCAAGCACTACGGGACATGCATTTGTGGCATACAATACATTCCTAAGCATAAGTAACATATCACTAACACGTTACAACACAGAACAACATTAGTTGACTTTCAAAAGTCAAACCCTACACGAAAATCATTAGATCGGCCAATATATTGAGAGAAGATCTTAACAGAGCAACAAACTATCATTAATAAGACCTAAACAACAAATCCCAGCAGAAAAACCAACATCATAAACACACATACTGATTTCGATCAAAAATGCATACAAAATCATTCAAATCACACAAATGTAGCAGATTAATGTTAATTCAATCATGATCAAGTGATTACCACCTAAATCCGCACCTATCCCACCCATCAATTACATAATCCTCAGTACATTTAAATTTTTCGAAACCCTGGGTATAAAATTTAGAGATTCTACTCGTTTAAGTGCATTTTAATCTGATTCTATTCATTTACAGACATGTCTAAAGTAATAGAACAAAGTTCAAGACATACCTTAGCACGAACAACACAAGAGATCAAGATTCAAAGGGTGGCGAATTGAAGATGGCGGTTTGCGTTAGTGTGTGTGTGTGTTTTTTTTAGATTTGACCGATTTTAGAAGGTTTGACCAAATTTACCAAACCGCCACCTGTTTAAACTAAGTGTTTTAGTTATGGCAGAATTGGTCCTTAGGCTTTCATCATTCATTTATTGTTAGTTAAAAGGTTTTCTAAGGTTAACTAATTTTGAAAGATGGCAGATTTAGTTCTTTTAGTTAATAAGGTCTAGGAAACGAGTAGCAATTTGCATATAAGTCCCTATGCTTTCTAACTACAGACAATTTAGGCCCTTTGAGTTATAGTTAATTAACTCCCCCTCAAATTATAACCCTGTATAATTCCAAAAACCTTTTCCATTACTTGTGAAATGTTTTTAGAAACCTGTTTGCTGCAATAAACTTTAAATCACTCTCCCCCTCAAACATGACTCATTTTCTATTGAAATAAATGTAGTCGTTGTTTGAGTTGAAAAGTTTATTATAGAATCCCGAACTGATGAATTTTCAACAACACTTTTTCCACCGTGATAAACATAAATAATTTTGAAGAATCAATTAAGACGAAATTATTTGGTTAGAAAAGGAAGAATTCTCTTTCGAATAAGAAATAACGCACTGAACCATACATTAGATCTGTGATGCACGGATAGAAAGTAATCCATGCCCGGGAGAAATTAATCACCCGTTGTCAGGAACAACTGTCTTTTTGACGACATGCATTCCTCAGATTGAAAAACGGGTTGCTATCGGAAATAATAGCAAGCCATGAAGACATGTTTTGAAATTGTTTGAACTTCTGCTCGAACTTCATTTAAAGACCCGTGTCATTATTGAATGACATTTCTAGGTCCGTAAATGTTATCGATTTTCAGAAGACATGTCTTGAAAAACTATTTTTGTATTTTCTATTTTTTGATTTTTATGGTTTTTATAGGTTTTATATTTTTATATTTCGATTTTGTGTTTAATTATATACAAATATACATAGGATATACGAAGACCATCCTTTACTCCTATTCTCCTTCCTGAAGATGTTTAAGGGTTTCCGGAGTCATACTCTTCATACCAGGTCGCGGGAGTAGAAATTCGAACCGCTCTCTTGGTAATGCCATAGTGAATATGTCCGCAAGCTGATAATCCGTCGTCATGAAGTACAATTCAACCACGCCATTCTCAACCTGCTCGCGAACAAAATGGTGACGTATGTCAATGTGCTTGGACCGTGAGTGCTGGACATTGTTGTAGCAGAGAGCAATAGCACTGTGGTTATCACAATACAGGGAAATCTTATTGAATGCAAAACCGTAGTCTGAAAGTTATGACCTCATCCAAAGTATCTGAGCGCATCAGCCAAACATGGCAATGTATTCAGCCTTTGTGGTTGAGATCGCAGTGCTTTTCTGCTTCTTTGATGACCAGTTGTCTAACTTATCCCCAAGGAACTTAGCATTTCCTGACGTACTTCTTCGTGTATCTTGACAACCTGCATAGTTCGCATCTTCATAGGTCGTTAGTGCCATAGCGGTGTCTTTTGGTAGGCGATGCATGATACTTAGCACACATGCACACAGCGAATACAAGGTAGGGTCTGCTGGAAGTGAGGTACATTAGGGAGCCGACCATACTGCAAAAGCGAGTCTGGTCAACTGGAATCCCTAAGAGGTCCTCATCCAGTTTTATTCAATCCACCATTGGTGTATCTACAGGGTCACACAAATCCATCCTAAATTTCTTTAAAATTTCTAAAGCATATTTAGATTGATTAATAAAAATGCCTCCGGGACTTTGCGAAACTTGTAATCCTAGGAAAAATGACATTTGTCCCATCATTGACATTTGGAATTTTGAACTCATCTCGTTGGAAAATGTGTCACATGCTTTAAGGTTGGTAGAGGCAAATATGATATCATCTACAAATATTTGAACAAGAAGAATATGTTTGCATGTTCTCTAAGTGAATAATGTCGAATCAACTGCACCCTTAGAAAACTTGTTGTCCAAAAGAAACCTTGACAAGGTGTCATACCATGCACGAGGAGCCTGTTTTAAACCATACAGAGCCTTCTTCAGACGATAAACATGTGTCGAATGATCTGGATCCACAAAGCCCTCTGGTTAACTAACGTAGACTTCTTCCTTCAATTCGCCATTCAGGAATGTTGTCTTGACATCCATCTGGTAGATGGTCATGTTCTTACTGGCGGCATTAGCGATGAAGATTCTGATAGCCTTGAAGCGTGCAACCGTTGCAAATGATTCCTCAAAATCAATACCCTCCTCTTGTCGATATCCCTTGGCCACCAACCTAGCCTTGTTTTTTAGAACATCACCGTACTCATCAAGCTTAACTTTGTAAATCCACTTTAGAGCTATAAACATGACACAGTTTGGTCGTGGTACTAATTCCTATACTTGAAGTCGATCAAATTCGTGAATCTCGTCTTGTATGGCTTGAAACCAGCAATCTTCAGTCACTGCAGATTTGAAGTTCTTTGGTTCAACTTTTGAAAGTACAGAGTTGTACAAGCACCACAACGCATCTGTTGCAAGTTGTTTTCTAGTGGATACCGGTCGAGAGGGATTGCCAATGACATTGTCAAGCGGGTGATCCTTGCTCCATTTTCTGAGATGATGATGTGGTTGAGTAACATGAGTGGATTCAGCTGAGCTAGCATCCCCGGATGATGATGCCTCAGAACGAGGTTCCAGAGTAAACACGTTTACGAAGGTTTCATTGTCAGCATGAGCAAAAGGATTGTCTTCAATGATAGTAGATCCAGCTGTAACACCTTGATGAGAACTCAGAGATTGTAATGCTGAAGATGACGATGAATGACTTGCAGAAGGAGCATCTTGATCTATGGTAGTAGAAGAAGGTGAACTGGCTGAATTGACTGGAACTTGAACTGCTAAAGCAGGAGGAACCGGTCTTTAAACACAAAGAGGTTCTAGGTATTCATCAAACATCGGTTGGAATAAGATCTCCAGCTCTTTATTTGTTAGGGGGACATAAGGTGCTGCAGGGACCGGATTGGGTACGAGCCCTGAACTAATCTATCCAGGCGTTATAAACATAGGAGCGGGTCTTGTACCGAGTTTCACAAGAGCCATTGGCTCAGACAGCTCATCGAATTGAGCTTGAATAGTTTCCATGATTCGTCGGGTTCTTTTGTTGTAGATTCTATAACCCTTCCTGCTTGGTGTATAACCAACAAAAATTCCAATATCAGCTGTTGGTTGCAATTTTCTAAGATCCTCGCTGTCATTTGTAGGGTAACAAAGAGCACCAAAGACTCGGAGAAAGGTAAGATCAGGCTTCTTATCATGCACCAGATCGTATGGGGTTTTGTTATGACGAGTGTGAATGAGGGATCGATTTTGGGTGTAACAAGCAGTAGCAACAGCTTCTGCCCATAGAAACATCAGAGCCTTGGAAAATATCAGCATTGTCCTAGCAGCCTCCACAAGAGTACGGTTTCGTCTTTCGACAACGTCGTTCTGCTGTGGAGTCCTCGGAACTGATTTTTGGTGAAAAATGCCGACACTTTCATAATAATCAGTCAGAACTTAATTGTAAAATTATGTGCCATTATCGGTACGGATGTATCTGACAGTTTTGTTGAGACCGACTTGTATTTGCTTCAGAAATTTTATGACAAACTCTAGGGTTTCATCTTTCGATCTCAAAAACTTAACCCAAGTAAACCTAGAATAGTCATCAACGATGACTAAGATGTATTTCTTCCCATTAATTGTTTGCACTTGCATTGGTCCACATAAATCCATATGAAGAGTATTAGGAAATTCCAAGTTGGTGTTTTTAGTTTTGGGTGTATGGCTATGCTTTTTGCTCTTTCCTAGTTGACATACGGAGCAAAGATGATATTTCTTAAACTTCAATCTAGGTAAGTGATTCGTCCCCACTATACCTTAAAATATATAATATATAATAAAATATAAAATATATGTAGTAAGCATAGTCTAAAAGCAGAATCAATAATTTTGGACAATAAGCAGATAGGGAGGACTTTATATGTCTTCGACCAGAGATAGTATATAGATTCTGAGCTACGATAGCCTTTAAGTAAAGCTACACATCTTCTTTTTAAACATAACACGAATGTTTTTTGAATGCAACTTCACGATCTGAATCATAAAGTTGCCCTACAGAAAAGAGATTGTGTCCAAGTCCTTCCACATTATATACCCTGGATATTACACTGTCACTAATCACATAGTCTCCATAACCCATAAAGTACTAAAATGATCATTCCCAAATCTAATTGTCCCGATGAACTTTTTCACAAAATTCTGACGCCAGAGAGGATTACGTCATAGGTTTTTGACCAGCCTGAGTCCAAATACCAAAGGACGATCTGTACGACCTTCATTTGAAAACAGACGAGATGGAGAGTTTGGTAATTTGGATCCCTAATTTCTGTTGGGTTCATGTTGGTTAGCAGAAACAATACTATATTTACATTATGCAATAATTGTCTGTGTCTCAGCTGTAATGGGAATGCTAGTAGAAATTGCCTTGTCCTGTTTGTTTCTACGTTTGTATCTAGTTAATGGTTTCAGAGAGGTGTTATTAAGTTTCTCAGTTATTATAATTTCACTAGAACTAACGTGTTTAGGTTGTTGTAAAGGCACTACTTTGGATTTAGTAAACTAGTTAAGTTAAGGGGCATTGTTCTCCTAAAGTGAATTTCCTTCCAGTGGCTTCCACTAATAACCAACATTAACAAATAGTTTCCATGTTTCCTTCCAAACTTGCTTAACTATGCTCAAACATCTTTAACAAGGGGGGGGGGGTACATTTACAGAAGTCAAATATTTCACAACACACTTATCATGATTAGCAGAAATTAAGCATTTGTTACATGTCTTGCACACAGAATTAGAATTCGAATTAATTACAGTACGCTTAGAGGTGATGCTAGAATCAACACGATTCTTTTGTTTCAAATTTAACTTATTGTTCCTATGGTGATCTTCTACTTTCTTCGTGTTGTCACTTTTAGCTGGCAAGATCCTATTGTTCTTTGTATTGCTCCTAGGCTTTGACCCGCTAGCTTCAGTGGAACTGATTACTCCTGTAAAAGGAATCACATGTACATTAGTCTTGTGCTCTTTTTGTGGCTCAACATATTTTTGTGTGTTATCATTTGAAGTTCTGCATGTTTCCTTAAAAGTTACTTGCTTTTTCCAATTCAAAGGGGTAGTAGCAACCTTTCTATCTCTTTTATTGAATTCTTTTGGACAAGTGCCCATCACATATTCTAACAACTCCCGAGATCTCTTACTGTAAAATGCTAGGCATTTCTAAAGCGATTATCTATATGGGGCTTTTTCAATCCTAGCTTCTTCTACTATCTCACGAAGTGTTTCTACACTTTCCTTAAGATGTTTGAGATAATCCAGATGAATTTCCCTATTGTTCCTATAGCGAGAGGGACGGGTTCAACATCGATTGCATACATACTAGGGGAAAGCACTTTTGATTTTACAGGAGGCATAGGGGACCGCATTGAATTCTTTCCTTTATGGCTTGGAGCGTGAAGTTTCTTCATTTTTAGTTAACAGAGAAGCGGTCTTTTCAATAGTTTTAGCACGCGTTATCTTAATAGAATCATACAATTCCTTGTAATGCTGCTTAACTTTTTCATTCTCTGCCCTAAAAAGCGTAATTTTGCTTATTGAAGTGGCTAGTGACTTTTTTTGTTTGTTCTAGTGTTCTTGAAAATCTAAGGCTGCCTCTTCTTAAGTCAAAGAATACGATCTGCCTCACTACGTCTCTTATTCATTTGAGAGAATTTCTCTTTCAACTTTCTAATCACGTTGTTCTTTCCTTGAAGAGAAGCTTTCATTTTGTTGATTTCAAAAACTGTGTCAAATTCAGGAGTATCCTGAGATGGTTGTGATTTGTTGTTTCCAAAACGTTCTTTAAGATTTTGATACTTCAATTGCAAATTTAGGTGATCTATCTCAAGGTTGGAAAAACGTTTTATCATTTCACTATGATCATCTTTTTGAATCTTATGTTTTAATTTAGAAATCTCAGCTTCAAGTTCTAGACAACGTGCTTGTTCTACAGTGTAAGCATCATGCAATTTAAAAAATCTAGATACAGTATTCACATCATTCATGACACTATACAACAATTCATTAGACAAACAATCAGCAATCAGAAATGAGAAGATTTTTTCCCTTTCAATGTCCGCACATTGCTTGTCCATAACATTTTGTTCAACCTCAGCTTCCATTTGTTCAAAAATTTCTTTCATTTCTTTAACTTCTTTAATGAGAGCCGTTTGGATTCCCTCAAAATGTTCTTTAAGCATTTTGAAACCTCTTTTCCCTTCTTTAATGATAACATTCTTTTGTTTGTTCGAAACCTCTTTTCCCTTCTGTGAGACCAGTTGGTGTAATTCTCTTTTTACAGGTTTTATCAAATTCTGAAAAAAGTTGTATAAGTGTGTAAATATTAGTTTTCACTTGACTTTTTGTCTGAAGAATCAATGCGACAAGCTTTAGCAGGTGTATTGATGTATGGATACACATCAGTGCTGTGATTGGGTTTCGGAACATTGGTTCAATGTTTGTGGACATCTTCAGACCAAAATATATGTTCTAGGATCAAGTGTCTATGTGGAGTAAGAGTTGCAAGATAATCCTCTTTTAAATAATCAGGGGGTGCAATCTTAATTTTACTATCAACCCACATAGTACTTTTAGATTTCTTAAGCATTTTCATTCTAGTGGTCTTAGCTAACTCAAGAGTATCCTCTGAGTCATGCACAACAGCAGGGGCATGTGTGGTCTTGACTAATTCATAACTATTATAGAGAGCATGTTGAACTTGCTTTGCTTTTGTAAGATATAAGGGATTTTGGTAGCCTATTGCTACCTTTTTCTTTTCATCATAAAAAGGTTTCGGTTTACACAACATATGTACTATTTGAAGAGACTGATCATGTTTGTATAATTTATCTTCAACCTTTCTTTATTGTTTAATAGTCAGATTTTTCAAGCGTATTATTTCTTTCTGTTTAAAATCCTTTTTCAACGTTGTGACTTCTTCTTTTATTAACTTGTTATGGTTAATGGTAGAATTAAGTTGCATTTTAACAGAATGAGGTTCCTTTGTCAACAATTCTTCCTGAACATTACGGTCTCGGATAGTTATTCTCATTTGTTCATAAATCTTTTGTTCTCGTTCAGTTAATTCAAACCTTGCCCTTTTTTTATAAAGCTCGACTTGTTCCTTATATCTCGCAAGTTCAGCAGTTAATGATTCATTAACTACTTTGTTCTGCTTATTTGCAGAGACACATTAGGCAGACTGTTCATGCATATCATTTATTATCATCATTAAAGCATCATTTGGCACAAAAGATACATTACTTTGTACAACTTGCACTGCATTGTTCTTGACATACTGCTCATATAAAATAATATTACTATCGCTCGTATATTTAGCATCTGAGTCAACAACGTAGTTTGGTTGTACATAGTATTGCATCTCATGTACTTCATGATACTCACCAACACTATCTACATAGTTATCATGATCTTGTACCTCAGATAGAATGTCCGAATCATATGATGGACCAGCTTCATCATAGATTAGATCGGCTGATGATAGATTTGCCATGAACATGGTCTATGCAGTAGGAGCCTCATCAACATCAGAGTCAAAAGCATCACATTGATCAGCTTGAAAGATGTTGTCCTCATTAAGTGCCAAGTCTTGTACTGGTGCCTCATCCACATCATCATCAAACGTGTTAGTCTGTCCAGCTGCAATAAACAACAACTGCTCTTCATCTAAAACTATTCCATTCTCTTAAGTTTGCATCAGCAACATCTTGTCTTTGAAGTATTATGAATTCTGTAGTCGCTTTAGGTGAGTGCATTGCCTTGCTATGTGCCCGACTCCATTGTAGTTATAACACTTAATCTGCTTTGCTTGACCAGGATTAGTATTGCCAACTCTGTTTTGAGCTCCCTTATTTCTAGCTGCAACTGCTCCCCTAGCATAATTCCCCTGACCTCTATTTTATCTACATAAAAACATTTGAACTACAACCTTTCCATTTTAAACTGTAGCTTGGTTCCTTGTGTTAGATGAAGTTCGGATTTGATGTTGGTTTCGAGAAAGATTTGTTTTGTAGGATTGGGCGAGTAGGGCAACTATTTTGGTTAAGTTTTCAATTAAGTCATCAGTTGGGGTAAAACTTGAACCAAGGTGGATGTTATCAGCAAATTGTGGTTGATGGGTAACTGGTGGGACATATGCAGATTGTGGATTAGCGGATGATTATGAAGGGTACTGATGAGGTAAAACATTGGACACTAAGGCAAGAGGATCAATAGCATGTTGAGTGTATCTTTCCAACATCATCTTGTTCTCATTAGCATGTACCTCATGTTGCTTCAAGTAAGCATAAACTGCTTCATAGTTTAGATGTCTTCAATCTTATTCAGATTGCTACCAGTTACGATGTCTTACCCATTCAGGCAGCTTGTTGTTCACAAACTTTGAGTTAAGCATGATTTGGCATAGTACATCTTGATGTTTCGCTTGTCTCGTTTACAATGAGTTGTAACCTTAACATAGTATTCCGTGATAGCGTTTCTCTCCTTTGTTCTGATAGAAGTGTTTAAAGTCATCGTATAGCTGTGATTCACGTTCATCTTTTGTTAACTTAGAACCTTCCAAGAGTATCTTCACATTATCCCAAATGTATTTGGCGTCAGTGTAATTGAAACTGAGTGTGTAGATGTCTTTTGGTAAACCTTAAAGTTCGGGATATTATTGATAGATTGTTAGCATTTTAACCTCTCTTTTCTTCTGGTGTAAGGTCAGCAAAGATCTCTATTCCGTTTTTTTTCTGGTCCTCAGATAAGTGCACTTCAGAAAAGTTGATTTCTCTGAACTTTCCTATCTTAAATGGACCTTCATTAATCGACTTAAGTATGTTTACCCCATTATCTTTTCCCAGACAGTACAAACAAATACGTTGTTGCCAAGACTTAAAGTCAGTCCTATCGAGCATTGGTGGGCTGGTATCAAAACCAGCACACTGGATATCTTCAGAAAGATTAGCCATCAGTTTTGATTGTGAAATGATATGAGTTGATCGTTCAATGATTAGTGAGTATATGTTAAAAGTGGTGAACTTAAGTTAAAGTGTTTTGTTATTTTGGGTTTGTTAAGTCTTTGAGTTTGAAAGTATAAAATTATCCAAGTGTCCAAACAGTGTCTCAAACCGCTGCCTAGGAGGTCAAACTGCTGCCTAGTGAAACCGCTGTCAAGAAGAAAATTTAACCAAACTGCTACTATTAAACCGCTATGAAGAAATTACAGCCAAACCGCTGCCTAAATCTCAAACCGCCAGAGGTTCGTTTAGTAAACCGCTATAAGGTAAAAAATCTTCAACACCTGTAATCAAACCGCTAAGGACAAACCGCTGGATTCGCAAACCGCTACTAAGAAATTTTGGTAAACCGCTACGAAGAAAATACTACTAAACCACTATTAGAAATTCAAACCGCCATGGTTTCGTTTCTAAATCGCTATGAAAGTGTAATTCTTCGAACCTGTAAACCACCACGAGTAAACCGCTACAATTAGAAACTTGTAAACTTCCACGAGAGTTATCTCATGTTCAAAAGCTCAAGAGTACATGGCGAAAGGATGCCAGGTCTTTTTGGCGCAAATATCCACCAAGAAAGAGGAGGATAAGTGACCCGCTGAAACTTACTCCTTAAAACTTATCTATATATGATATAAATACAACAAGGATCAGAATTTGCGAGACCAATAAAAACCGGAAGCAGTATAGAGTGTTCCCGGGTCGTTATGTCCCAACGAGGCTAAAATGGAAAATCGAGATACGGTTGATGATTGGTGTTTGAATATGACAAGGATAAGATTATGAATTTGGTACTAACACTGAATAAACAAATGCACATAAAAATAGCAAAGAGAATAAGCTGGAACAAGAATCAAAACTAGAAAAGGCAAAAACACTTAAAACTTTTACACTAAGGCTCAAATAAGCTCAAATAAGCTTAAGACAAATCAATAAGCTAATCTAACTCTAAATAAGCAAATACAAAAGCAATTAAGCTAAATTAAACAAGATAAACACAACAGTACTAACAACAGTAATAACAGTATTAACTACCAGTACTAACTTGGAGTTAGTACTGCTAGCTTTAAGTTAGTACTGTTAGCTTAAGGTTAGTACTGCTAGCTTAACAAAACACAATTAAACAAGAAATAAGCAAATAAGCTAAAACAGAAGTTCACCTAACCTTAATAAGCACTTAGTAATAGGAGTAAGCAACTAGAATAAACCAAAATGACAAATAAGCTAAAAAGCTACAAACTGATACATTATTGAAAATACTTTGAAAAGGAAAATAAGCTTAAATAAGTTTACTCCTAAAAACAGTAAAGGAAAATGGTTTAATCTACTCTAAAAAGCTAAGGAAATCTTAAATAAGCAGAAATAATAAGCTGATAAGCTAAAATGAACCACCAGTACTAACAGTTTTAACTGACAGTACTAACTTGGAGTTAGTACTGCTAGTGTTGAGTTAGTACTGCTACCTTTGAAATCCAAGAAAATGAACTAGCAGTACTAACTTGGAGTTAGTACTGGTAGCTTTAAGTTAGTGTTGTTCCAAAAGTGAACTAGCAGTACTAACTACAAGTTAGTACTGCTAGTTAAAAATACCCTTGAAAGTTTTCAAGAATCATTTTTCTTTTTATATTAATTAAAAACAGATTATCAAGTAATAAATTAAAACACTTATAAGCAACTTTCAATCAAGAATAAGCACTTAAAGAAGCTGAAATGGCCTAGCAGTGTTAACCTATAACTAGCAGTTTCAACAAATAAACTAACAGTACTCAGTAAGAAAGTAATACAAACACTTTTCAATTAGCAATTAAGCAAAATAAGCACTTAAACAGTTCTGCAAAAAAAATAAGAACAATAAGAAAAAGAGAGACGTACACCACCCTTGCTCAAAACAGGGTCAAACAAAAAGTCTACAAGCTCTAGCTTGTATAAAACAAGCTAGTGAGAGTCCATAAGCCCATCCAGAACTGGCTTATCATCCATAACATAAGCTGAGGTATATTTGAGAGTGATTGGTGTGATATTCTCTTAACTACTTAACTTTTTAAGTTCACTTAGTTAAAACAGTTTGTAAACAAGCTGTATTGAGAGCTTTTGAACATAAAACAACTCAATTCAGAAACATAACACTTGGGATTATAAAGTGACTTTAAAAACTCAAACTTGCATTAAAACTTGAAAGTGTTACAAGCTGAAAGTAAAAACTGTAAACAACTGAAAATGAGCTAAGTAAGTTTAAAAACTAAAAACTAGATTCTAAGATAGATTATGATGCCTCAAAGGCTTACAAGAAGCTCTATATATAGCCGAAGTATTGGACTTGCATCTTGTGCTTCTTTGGAGAGATAAAACCAAGTGTGCTAGTTGTGTGAGGAGAATCTAGAGCAAATCCCAGCCTTTGATTTCTTTTGAGCTTCTTTGGAGACAATCTCAGCCATCGAAGTGCTTTGGGAATGGAGAGGGATTGCCAACATGGACTTTATAAAGCTGGGGGGTTAGTAGGGTGGATGATGGAGTGTTGCAGGGGAAGTATGGGAGCAAAACAAGGTGCGGGCTGGTTTTGGTATTGGCGGGAGAAAAGTTATACAAGTTGGGTTGTGACAGAGAGAGGTTGAAGATGATTAAGGGGATGTTTGGTTTGTGTACAAGAAAAGCCCCTCCACATCTTTCTTCTTTTCATTCCCTTTCTTTCTTTTATAAATGAAGTTTCCCAAATTGGCATAATCAGCCCCTCTCTTTGTTTCCTTAATATAACTTAGGGGTTTGGCATTTTTGACCCCTCAAGTTATATTTTTCTTTGCTTTTTCTTCTCGGAGTTGACTTGACTTTGATTGGGCTTCGCCTTCACACACTTTTCCATCCCGTGACCGGTTTTGTCGCTTTTTGCTTGGTTTTTCGTCTTTTTGTGAGATATCCGTTCCCTGCACAATACAAATGCAAACATACAAATACAATGTATTTTTGGTATGTTTTTATTCTTTTAAGTTCGTTTTAAATGGAAAATGGTATGTGTAATTAAGCACATACCAAACATAAACAAGCAATCAATGATAAATTAAAAATTCGAGATAAACAAACCAAACATTCAAATCTTCATAATAATGGCTAATACCTAAGGGTATTAGCCCTCAAACGTCATAATCAATACAAGAGTAATAATTCAACCAAGGTAAACTAACCGAGTTAAACAAATGATACCGAAATCGAATGATTACTAGAGTATAGGAGATTACAAAGTGTTTCCTATGGAATTAATAGCTTTGATTGACCTCTTCTGCTCTTCTTGTTTTTTGAAAATCAACTTTTGTGGTTAAGGTATCGAAAATATGATCAAGCACACTGAAAACTCGTTTTTAGGTTTTCTATTTATACTGTTTGGAATTTCGTCAATACGGCGTATCGAGAGAGATGGATACAGCGTATCGGGGGTTTCATGGAGTAGGGACTACGTTCGATATCTTCCAGAATATTTTATTACTTTATATTGAATACGGTGTATAGAAGTCTCCTTGATATGACGTATTAGACTTTGTATCTTCGTGGTTTCTTGTGAAGTGCAGGCACATATACGCTGTATCTTCCTTGATGGATACGATGTATAGGATGTCAGAACAGTAATCATCAAATGTCTTTGTTTAAGCTCCAGAATGCGTGCCTTTTTGCTAATCTTCACCAAGTACTCCATAATTATTGCAATTCTCAAATACAAACAATTAAGTACAATTCTTGCA
This sequence comes from Tanacetum coccineum, assembly GCA_026074375.1. Taxonomy (NCBI): domain Eukaryota; kingdom Viridiplantae; phylum Streptophyta; class Magnoliopsida; order Asterales; family Asteraceae; genus Tanacetum; species Tanacetum coccineum. The sequence continues at coordinate 99,139 of BQNB010002283.1, read as the reverse complement.
ATAATTATACAAAATGGATTATTTACATGGGATAAATGATGCTATAAAAGTGACGTTATTTGATGTCATTACTTGCTATACCAAACTTTCTTCCAACTGATGATCCAATCGAAAGTCTCAACAAATCTATGATCTTCTTGAGTTTGGTGTACTACTCAAAATTCCCCCTATGAATAACCAACTTTAAACTTCGTCTAATCCAAGAACTCAAGCTATAATTAAAAACGGCCAAGTTACGGTTAAGAATGTTCGAGGTAGACAGTCTCAAGGTTATGTGGGTAATGCTGGAAATAATCATGCTTCAGGCGCACGGGTTATAAATGCAGCTGGAAATATAGGGGCAAATCAACCAAGGGTAGTCAGATGTTATAACTTCAATGGTGAAGGTTATATGGCCAAGCAGTGTACTGCAAGGAAAAGGGTGAAAGATTCTGAATGGTTTAAGAAAAAGATGCTACTTGCTCAAGCACAAGAAACAAGAGTTGTATCAGATGAAGAGCAACAGGATTTCTTAGCTGACAGTTTGGAAGAAATTGATGACTGTGAGGATCTCCCGTTACAAGCTACAACAAATTTCAAGGAAGACCACGTTGATGCATATGATTCAGACTGTGATGAAAAAGCTACAACAAATGCAATCTTTATGGCGAATTTGTCTCCTGTTGGTTCTCTCAACGATGACACGATTGCACCTCGTTATGATTCTGACACACTCTCTGAGGTACCTCATTACGACACCTATCATGATTATGATAAGATTAAGGGTAACATCAATGTTATATCTTATACTGATTATACGCTTACTATTGGAAATGATATGATGTTGTCTGTAATTGAGCAAATGAAATCTCAAGTAGAAAAATGTAACAAGGTAAATCAAGAGGCAAAAAGTGTGAACGAATCATTAACCATCGAGCTTGAACGATACAAAGACAGATTTAGAGTTTTAGAATATGCAGTTAAAGATGGTCATTCTGAAAAAGAAGCATATCTAAGTCGTGAATTATACACTTCGATTTCTCAACGTAAATGACAAGTGTTTAAAATTGAAAAACAAGTTTTTTCTCAACAAACACAAATAAAGGATTTAAATAATCACATTGCTTTTCTAAAGAAGAATTTTGAAACACTCAAACAAGAGTTGTCTGAAAAGTATGAAAAGAACATCCGTGAAATTGTGAATCTAGAAAAAGCAAAAAATGAACTTGAAAGCATTATTTTTAAAGTTGGTCAATCTGCTCAAACTATGCCTATGCTAACCAAACCTAATTTTTTTTATGAAGAACCACATAAGACAGCTCTTGGTTATCAAAATCCTTTGTATCTTTCTCAAGCTCTACGGAAACAACCTACATTATATAATGGACATGTGTTGATTAAACCTGTATCTGTGTGTGCATCTGAGGAAAATTTGATACTTACTAAAGATAGCCGGTTAAAAATGCTTAAAAAACAAACCGTTGTTAATACTAAACCGATTGATTACTCCAAATTAAACAAACTTTATGAGATTTTTGTTCCACAAACACAATTGTCTGCAGAACAATTTTATTGGTCTTTTATACTAAGTCCTCGTGTAACTGTTTCAAAACCAAAAGTTTTTCCTAAAAAACTTCCATCAACCAGTCAGGTTCTCAGAAAACTGAGCAATGCACAAGAACTTCTCACCAAGTTTGATGAATGCATCAAGAGAAGAACTACGTTGTCTCCTTATAAGATTGGTAGTTGAGAGCAATCGGATATAAAAGGTGCTTTTAAAGCAGATGTCATACCTTTTTTTGAAAACCTAAAATAAACTTTTAAACTTTTTAAAAAGGGATTTATTACAAAGGTTAAAGAAATGAAAGATATTTTTAAACAAATGGAAGACGAGGTTGATCAATGTTCTGTGACAAAGAAAAGTTTTTCAATTGAAAAGAAACAACTTTTAATCAAGAAAGATCGACTCTTAGAAGAAAATATCGCTAGTAATATTATGTACACTTACTTGCTGTTGGGATTAAAAGACTTCATGATGATCTTGGAGTTAATACTGCTAAGGTTAAAGTTACTACTATTAGTGTAACTTAGTACTGCTAGTATATGTTAGTACTGCTTGAGTAAAGTTACAACTGTTAGCATAAAGTTAGTACTACTAGTGTAACTTAGTACTGCTGATGAAGAATGAAGAAATTCTAAGTAGTTACTACTGCTTGTACACAGTTAATGATGCTGGTTACAACTGATGAAAGATTACAACTGCTAGAAGAGTTTATACTGTCAGAAGGATAAAGACAAGAGAAAGGATAAAGATGAAGATTGTTTATCAAGATTACTTACGGGATAAGTATGAGATATTTTTGTAAAAGATACGTATAAGTTATATATTTAGAAGATCATGATAACTTAGGAAAATATTGTAAACCGGTTAGGACTCCTTGGTGTATAAAAGGAGGTCCTAAGGCATAGAGTTGGATATCTAGAAATCGTTTTGTTTTTGATATCATTATAGCTTCAAAGTTTTGTAACCTTAACACTATTAAGAGTGTTCGTTTTATATCGGGGCTGAAAGTTTGGTAAACTGTTTTGTTATTGATCTTGTTCATTACTATTTCATTAAGATTCTTCTTAGTATCATTGAAGTATTAAAGAGTAGATTCCGCATACTCTTTAGTATTCATAAAGTTTCTACCATAGTTGTTTTGGTTCTATCCAAAGTAACTTAAACTTTACAAGCGAAGAATCAATTCTTAAGTTGGGATCATCAATTGTTAGGATAAAAAGCTTCTGATGAAGTTTGAAAGTAACTGCTTCTGAAGGTATAGAGTTACTACCGATAAGTATATATTACTACTAGCTAATGGAAGTTAAGAAATTGCTCAGAGACTTAGAAGAAATACTATAAGTTAGTTTAATACTAGCTAGTATATAAGGCAGTGCTACTATTAGTGTAACTAGTACTCTAAGCAAGTAATATGTTATTACTGCTTGAGTAAAGTTACAACTGTTAGCAAAAAAGGTTATGTACTGCTAGTGTAACTTAGTACTACTGATGAAGAATGAAGACACTAATTTAAGTAGTTACTACTGCTTGTACACAGTTAGTGCTGCTGGTATAAAAGTTAATGCTACTGCTTACAACTACTGAAAGATTACAACTGTTAGAAGAGTTTCTACTGTCAGAAGGATAAAGACAAGAGAAAGGATTAAGATGAAGATTGTTTATCAAGATTACTTTTGGATAAAATGAGATATTTTGGTAAAAGAACTGTATATCTTATTAAGTTAGAAGAGATTTACTAATATCTAATAGAATTATAGAAGATTTGTAAGTTTATTTTGTAAAGGAAGCCTGGTGTATAAAAGGGGCATCCTAGGTTTAATGGTTTATATACATTCATAAACGTTTTTTGATAAATAGCTTCAAGTTGAAAACCTATTTACTTACAAAGAGTACTCATATTATTGATAATAATAATATTGGAGCTTTTTAGTGATATCATTGTTCATACAGTTTACTGTTTCATTAATATTCTTCTAAGTATTAAAGAGTAGATTCCGCATACTTTTTAGTATTCACAAAGTTTCTACCATAGCTATTTTGGTGCTATCCAAAGTAACTTAAACTTTACCAGCCAAGGAATCGATCTTAAGTTGGGATCAATTAGTGGTATCCTTGGGTTCTAAAACTTTGATCTAGAACTTTTTCTTCATAAGGAAGAGATGGATCTAGAAACTGCACAAACCACTACTACTGCAAAGTTGCCCATTCTCAAACAGGGTAAATATGATATGTGGAGGCTAAGGATTAAGCAATACTTTCAAGTATAAGACTATGCTTTATGGGATGTCAAAAAAAATGGAAACTCTTTCAAACCAGTACCTCAAACAACAACAAATGCTGATGGTACCTCAACTTCACTATTACCAGGTCCTGTAACTACTGAAGAAAAGGCTCAAAAGAAGAATGATGTGTAGGTAAGAAGTATATTACTGATGGCACTTCCTAATGAACATCTAATGACATTTAATCTGTACCAGGATGCTAAGACTTTGTTTGTTGCTATACAAATAAGATTTCGTGGTAATGAAGCCACAAAGAAGACTCAGAAGACTCTTCTGAAGCAAATGTATGAGAACTTTAGTGCTCCAAGCACAGAGTCTCTTGACTCTATTTTCAACAAACTTCAGAAGATTGTAAGTCAGCTGGCTATCTTAGGTGAAAATATTTCATAAGAAGATCTCAATTTGAAATTTTTGAGATACTACATTCTAGTGGAATACTCATGTTTGGTCTGAGGAATAAACATGATCTATGACACAATGAGCATTGAGATCTTATATAATACCAATTTCAATATTGTTGAACAAGAGGTTAAAGGAACTGCAAGCTCAAGCTCAAGTTCTCAGAATATGGCTTTTATGTCATCCCCTAGCAGTACTAATGAAGTTAATATTGTTTATGAAGTTAGTACTGGTAACACTCAAGTTAGCCCTGCTAGCACTCAAGTTAGCACTGCTAGTACTCAAGTTAGTACTGCTAACTTAAGTGATGACACTGTTTATGCATTTTTGGCCAATTAACCAAATGGGTCTCAACTTGTATATGAGGACCTTGAACAAATCCATGAAGACGACATAGAAGAGATGGATTTGAAGTGGAAATTAGCATTGCTGAGCATGAGGACAAGAAGGTTTTTTCAAAAAACTGGTAGAAAGATCACTAACAATGGGAGTGACACAGCTGGATATGACAAGTCCAAGTTGGAATGTTTCAACTGTCATAAGATAGGATACTTTACAAGGGAATGCAGAGGACCTAGGAACCCAGATAGCAGAAAGAGGAATCAAGACAGCTCTAGAAGGACTATAAATGTGGAAGAAACTTATTCCAAAGAAATGGTGGCTATTGATGGAGTTGGTTTTGATTGGAGCTATATGGCAGATAATGAAGTCCCTACAAACATGGCTCTTATGGCTTTTTCAAACTTTGAGGTACATAATGACAAAACTTGTTCAAAAACCTGTCTAAAAAGCTTTGAAACTCTTAAAACTCAACTTGATGATTTAAGAATAGAGTTTAACAAATTTGAGTTCAATTTAGCTACTTATAATAAAGGGTTATCATCTGTAAAGTTTGGGGGGGGGGTGGGGGGGGTCAAGCTTATCTTTTACAAAAAAATGAGTATGTTTTTGAGAGCAAACTTTAGTTCTTAAAAAGAGATCTCATATAAATCTCAAAAATTAGCATGCTTAAAAAGTGAGTTAGAAAAGCTTAAGCCAGAAAAAAAGAAAGCAAATCAACATAAAATTGAATATTTGATAATGCTTCTAAATGTCTAGACCAATTAAGTAGGAGACGAATAACTGATAAAATAAAAGGGTGTGGGATTTGTAAGCATAATGTTGATCCACTTCCCCCTAGCACGGTTATTTTTACCCCCAAATCTGATTGTCCCCTACTCTAGTCTAGAGAAGTTCCCAACGAGCCTAAGTAATAAAGGCTATGGACTAAGTCAATTAAGAGAGTTAGTAAGAGATATTTCTAATGAGGTTAGGGAATACTACTGATGGCCTCAATTGTTTGAGGAGGTAGTGTCAGATGATAAGTTAGAGAGGAAAATTGTTTTTCCCTAACTGTTGCTAAGATGGACATTGTTAGAAACCTAAACACAAGAAAAAACCATTAGGAAACCATTAATAAGCTTAAATGTCATAGTCACAAAGTCCTAGGGGGAAATCAAAGAACTAGAAGAATCAGAAGTCCCAAAAGCTAGAAGTGACTTTGTGATGTAGTTCGTGGGGATGAGGGGAGTAGGTGTGAGGGGATTAAATAAAAGCTTGCTTTGTCCAGTGAAAGTTTTGACCATAGTATACAAGGCTGTACTTCAATTAACCATAAAAAAGGAAAGGTGTATCTAGAAATAATTATAAAGGGAGAAAATTACAATTATTATGCTAAAAAGACTCACCCTTGTGCTCACAGGAACATGGTTCCAAGAGCAGTTTTAATGAAAACTGGCCTAAAAACAGTTAATACTGCTAGGCCTGTTAATACTGCTCATCCCAAAACTACAGTTTATAGTGTTAGACCAATGTCTCATTTTTCTAAATCAGCACAATCAACTGTAAAGAGGCCATATCAAATAAGAACAACATTAACTAACAAAAATTTTAGCCAAAAAGTTAATACTGCTAAGGGAAAATTTTATACTGCTAGGCCAAAATTCAGCAGTAGTTAATGGATACCTACCAAACTTAATAGTGCATCAATTACTTTGAAGAAACATAATTATGTTAATGCACAAGGCAAATCTAAGTTAGTGATGGCTTGGGTCCCCAAAGGAAACTAATTTCCTTATTTTTATGTGTAGGGTCATCCACAAAAAGAAGATCAAGGCTATGTTGACAGTGGATGCTCAAGGCATATGACAGGGAACATGTCATATCTCTCAGACTTTAAGGAATTAGATGAAGAATTCTTTGTTGGATACTCATTGAATAGTAAGGCTTTTAGGGTATACAACATTAGAACTAGTAAAGTAGAAGAAAACTTACATATTAGGTTCTCGGAGGATAAGCCTATTATTACAGGTGATGGACCAAAGTGGCTGTTTGATATTGATGTTCTGACAAAATCAATGAATTATGTGCCAGTTGTTGCAGGTACAAACTCTAATGATTCTGTAGGTACATAAGAAAGTATTGGTACAGGTCATTCTAGCAAGGAGACATGATCTAGCCAAGACTACATTTTGATGCCAATATGGAAAGATGGTTCACTATTTGATTCTTCTTTAAAGAATGCTAGTAATGATGAACCACAACCTTCTAGTGATGCTAGAAAGAAGGATGATGAAGGTGTATGTAAAGAGAGTGGAATTGCTGATCAAGAGAAATTTAAAAACAGTACTCAAGGTGTTAATACTGCTGGACCAAGTATTAATACTGAACCAAACATGTTTTCTTTAAGAGATAATGCTATAGCCACACATGCTGATTTCTTTGGTGATGAAACAAAAGTGGACATGAGCAACATTACTACCACATATCTAATTCCTTCTACTCTAAATACAAGAATCCATAAAGATCATTTACTTGATCATGTGATTGGTGATGTATAGTCTCGTGTACTGACAAGGAGAAGGACAAAGACTACAAATAAACAAGGGTTTATTAGTGCTGTTTATGAAGGGAAATCTCATAAAGACCTTCATACTTGTCTGTTTGCTTATTTACTATCACAGGAAGAGCCCAAAAAGGTAATCCAAGCATTAAAAGATCCAAGTTGGATAGAAGCTATGCAAGAAGAGCTTATGCAGTTAAAGCTATAACAGGTTTGGATCTTGGTGGATTTACCACTTGGCAAAAGAGCCATTAGTACTAAATGGGTGTACAAGAACAAGAAAGATGAAAGAGGTATTATGATTAGAAACAAGGCAAGGTTGGTTGCACAAGGTTACGCTCATGAAGAGGGAATAGATTATGATAAGGTTTTTGCTCTAATTGCTAGGATTGAAGCAATTAGGTTGTTCTTAGCCTATGCCTCATTCAAAGACTGTAGGTTCCCGATTAACACTTCACTTCATAACCCGAACCACGAATCCAAGAAACTAGAGAGAGAGACGAAAATGAGAGAGAGATGAGAGAGAGTTGAGAGAAAAGAGATGGAAAAGAAATTTGATATTATTAAAATTATGAGATAGATATTTTCAAAAGAGAAAATATCTATATATATATATATA
>BQNB010002283.1:77407-88948 GCA_026074375.1 Tanacetum coccineum | reverse complement strand
TGCTGTCAGAATCACAAGTTGATTGCTGACATTGAAGACGACATCATGGACCCAGTGATGCAATGCACAACCCTTCCCAGCCATTCGGGTTTCTCTCAAAAGAAACTTGTCTCATTTATCACGGAGATACACACGACTTCTATTGACTTTCTCACTCCGAGTTAGTTAATATTGAATAGGTGGCAGTCTGCTCCAGCCTCCGAGTACTAAAACCAAAGCGCACTAATCAAGTCTAAAGCCAAAAGATCAATAAAATAATTCTCATTAGGACACATTCCATGACAAACACTTGTTGAACATCATTAAGTTCACAAGTTGTTAACAAGAGTCCTACACATTATCCTTGTGATATTGCCAGAACATCCGAGTGATACTTAAGTATTCACTGTGAAGATGGAAATCCTGCTTGAGCCAACATCAAACAAGCTCTTGGTAGGTGACTTGCGAGATTCTATATGAATCAAACTTGTGTCAACTAGAAAGAAACGATGGTGCGATTCTATGTGAATCAAACTTGTTCCAGTAAAATGAATTGACGGTTTAATCAGAAAGATAGTAACTATCTGATTCACTCTTACCGTGTTGTCTGCTTTGAGACGCTCTGGTAACGAGAACGGCTAGTGCAGCTGCGAAACCATGTCAAGAAGATTCATATGAATTCTATCTGATGACAGGCAGTATTTATAATGATTAACGAGGAACCGTGGTTATTGCAACCTTATTCGACAAAGTGACAAAGACACTCTCGTCCATATCTGTTGATTATCACTAACGTAAACTTGCAGGTTATACGGTGGTGACGGTATCCCATTCCAACTGAAGTCGGATTCATTACCACATGCACATGCTCAAGCTACAAAGATATACTATAAGCATCAAGATTCAAGAATCAAGAAAGTTCAAGGATTAAAGACAAGACTTCCGCAAACTCTGATATTAAAGATCTCTCCTCATAAACCAATCTTGAGGGAAGATTATTAAAGAGCTTTCATGAAGATGCAAAGTATGAGCATGTTGGTCAAGACACAAGATCGCAAGATGGCAGAGACAACAAGACAAACAAGGAAAAGATTTAAAGATCTCATAATTAAAGTCAAAGTCAAAAAGAAAAGGCTCAAGATCAAAGATCACAAAGCAAGAAGGAACAAGCGTACAACGAAGATAAAGACCAAGAACAAGACTCAAGAAATCAATGTCAAAGCAATCTCAAGAAGTCCAAGACCATGTTATGATTGTGAACATGGAAGCTCGGAATCCATCAGAAACCAAGCTTCGGGGGTGATTGTTAGCATCAAAATATCGAGTCAAACAAGAAAGCTCGCTTCAAGGTTCAAGACCTCGCTTCGAGGGAGATTGTTAGCCTCAAAATATTGAGTCAAACAAGGAAGCTCGGTCAATCAATGAGGAAGCTTCGGTCTTTAATTAATTATATGTTGTAATAGGCTAGAAAGGGTAAACGGGCTCGTTTATGTAATCTAATCGGTCACGTGTTATGGCCTAAAGACCAAGTAAACCCAAGTAATCTTGAGCCCGACCTATAGAAAGCCCATAGGCATGTAAGCCTCATGGTGCAAGTATAAATACCCCTCTCCAAGTATAGAGAGGGTGTTGGTTCTCATTTGTCTCACACACACTTGTATGAATTAACCATTCCATTTTCTCTCAACTTTCTCTCTCAAACCTCTCTCTAAAATTCTTCTTATCTTCTTATCTTATTTTTCTTATTCAAATGGTGAAGTGAAAGTGTTTTTGGGTTACCTACATGGTGGGTCACAAGCCGAGAAGTCACTATACGTGACTTCTTTTACTCGTCCCGCGAAGTTTGCAATTAATCCTTCTTTTATAGTTTAGGAGATAATATTAGTAAATATTCCTTAAGGTGAGACAATGCTGCTGCCTGTGCCTTAGCTATCTCTTGAGAGATCATTTCTTTAATCTCTTTAGCCATGTTAGCAGGTATGTAAGCGTTTTCATGCTCATATGTTTCTGTCTATTCGGGAGTTTCTTCTCGTTCATCGTTCTCTGGAATATCTACCTGGAGTCGGCCATTCGACCCCTTCTAGATTGCTTTCAGCCATATCTATGCTGAAAGTTAAACATAATCCATGATTAGATCTACTATGCATAATCTTTTACACACATAAAATAAATGCTATAACTCAAGTTCAATCGTTAAGTATAACACAATGTTGATGGATCCTCGTTATATGATGCGATTATTACCACATTGGCCAGGCGTCGTAATAATTCCATCAGATAACCAAGTCGCCATCATTATCATATCATACTAAGTTCATGAACGCTACATGATTGCATAACAAGCAAATAGAGAACTAGACTATAACTGATACTACATGCATATGCGGAAACGTGTCTAACTCTATAGGTCGCCCAGAGCCTAGGTTTAAGTCTAAATACCCATCTACGATAGATACCTAGATCCCTTAAACCGCTGCTCGGATACCAACTTGAAACTCCCTGACTAAAGTTTTTTTTACTACAGTAACTCTGCTACAGTATACAAAAAAATCCGTAGGATTTATGCAGAAAATAAACCTTAGAAAAACTTTCCATTTTGACCCATTCATAACCAAACATCTGTTTTAGCCTAAAAACATAATATACATTAACATCTAAAAGTTATACATGATACATACTATCCGATTAAACCCATACCTTAGCAAAATGGGTCATAGTGGGTAATTATGGCACTATGCCAAACACCCCTTTAACTTTTACTAACATAACATAACTAGTTATTTAGGACACAATTTTGAGTTTACATTAATATACACAAAAGCATAACACCCTAGGGCGTTTCTTGGTAAAAGAGAGGGTAGGGAAGTAGCTCGATACCCACGAGCTCCACCAAAAGCTAAATCTCGACCTTCTTACCCTTCAATGCAACACCACTAGCTTCACCTATAGGAAAACATGAATGAAGCATCATAAGCATAAGCTTAGTGAGATAACACATATAACATTCAATTAAAACCTCTTGGGTCATTATGGGTTGATGTTGACCAACATGGGTCAACATAGGCTGTTTTGACCACACGGGTCAACATGAGTTGTTTTGACCATATAGGTTAACATAAGATGTTTTGACCATAAGGTCAACATGGATTGTTTTGACCACACGGGTCAACATAAGCTGTTTTGACCATAAGGTCAACATGGGCTGTTTTGATCACACAGGTCAACATAAGCTGTTTTGACCATAAGGTCAACATGGACTGTTTTGACCACAAGGGTCAACATGAGCTGTTTTGACCATATAGGTTAACATAAACTGTTTTGACCATAAGGTCAACATGGACTGTTTTGACCACACGGGTCAACATAAGCTGTTTTGACCATAAGGTCAACATGGGCTATTTTGACCACACAGGTCAACACAAGCTGTTTTGACCATAAGGTCAACATGGACTGTTTTGACCACACGGGTCAACATGAGCTGTTTTGACCATAAGGTCAACATGGACTGTTTTGACCACACGGGTCAACATGAGCTGTTTGGACCATAAGGTCAACTGGTTGTTTGACCACATGGGTTAACCGACATAAATAAACTTACAACAAATGAGTTATCACTACTCATAGTATATACTACAATTAGCAATAGAATAATACGGGTATAACACTTTACACATTACAAAACATAAACATAAGCACCACGAGATAAGTGGTATCTTTAACGGACTCTTAAAGTCCTGTTTCTATTGTTATATACGTTACTCACCTTGAAAATGCTTGACTACTAATACGAGCTCCCGTAAACTTCCTCGGCTAACCCTTATAACCTAAGAACATACAATTTACATGGGGCTTATTACGAACATGATTTAGCTTGTCATGAACAAGCTTAAAAGAAAGCTAAGCCATAAGGGGGGTGTTTGGTTCGCGACTTACATAACTACATGCCTTTATCATATGATGAAATTCCTAATTTCCTTATACTTAATCATCAATTAACCTTAACCCATAATATTAAACATCTCAATTCTTGCTTTAGAAATATAATTACCTAAAACCCCCAATTTTACTTCAAGAACGCTAACCCCTAATTCTTTAATTAACTCATAATTAGGATTACTTACTTAGGTAGGATCATTACTAGGGCTTAATTCATTGATTGGAGCCTCAATTCATACACAATTGATCTTTTGGGATCACCTTGGTATTTATCCTCTTCTTCTTGGCTCGACACACACCAGGCACCAAACATAACTATGGAATTGTGTAGAGAATTCCAGGGATTTGTATATTAGTTGGTGAAAGTTTAGCCATTTGACACAATAGGTCCCTCAAGTCTTATTTCTCCTAATTTTGACCACATTAACTTATGTAGCACATTTACAATTTTGGATAGCTTAGTACTTTAAGTCTATTCTTCCTAGTTGAGGCACATGGTTTTTACTAACAATTTTACATAATATTTTATCTTATAGTTTTAACTACGGGTGCCCTAACCAATTAATAACGCTTCAACACTTATAAAAGTCATAGTTAAACTCATTCTATGGCATTATCATAAATAATACCTTTTTGGGTAGTATCTCCCAATATCTCTTTAATATCTCTTTATGTGATTCATGAGTTTAGGGTGATAATACTGTTCTCCATGATAATACTGTTCTCCAGGATAATAATGTTCTTCATGATAATTATCCCTGCAGTATCAATATTTCCATTATGATAACTTGTATTCAACTATTACATTTCAAACCTATGAATTTCACTCAACCATTGTGTTGACTTTTTAGCATGTTTATCTCAGGTAATTGAACAACTTATGGCACGGAGTGGCATGGACTTGAAGATGGCTAAAACTGGTTATCATTCACATTGTATGTAACTAGATTTTAGGACCTACCTTTGTAAAACTCTGATTTTAAATGAATGATAACGTATCTTTTGAACAACGTCTCTTTTGAGTCATTTTCTATAATTATGATTGTTGTATCCATGAAGTAATACCCCATATTAGCTTCCGCTGCTATCTGTAAAAATGGGGGTGTTACATTAACCCATGGGGGTCGAGGGTTCTTCAGAAGCCATTCGTGATATCTTAGCTCGTCAACTGTGGGAAATATGTCTAAGTATTCTGGGTTGTCATCCTATTCATCTTTAGTTTCTTCTTTAGTCTCTCCCTCGAACTACTCTTTACTTTCCTCCTTAACTTCCTTATTAACTTAACTATTTATGTCATGATCTTTTCCTATGGCTGCATTCGGCCTCACGTTCTCCTCCTCTCTGGCTTTACTTTCTTTATTTAGAATGATGATTAAATTGATGAAATGAACACGTTTTAGGGAGAGTAATTTTGATAGGCTTTTGATTCCCTTGCTTCGAAGCTCTTCCTTCTTGTGATGGTCAATAGATGCGACATTCATGTGAGCCATAAAGCTTTATGCAGTGTCATGAGTGGGCGTGTCATCAAACCTTTTAGAAATGGCTTTCCATAGAATATTAATTTTATTAATCACATCATCTTGCTGTTGCCCGAGTTGAGTCCCAAGGCTAGATAGTCTTCTCTCTTAACGAGAGTCAAAGTCTTATCTTTAGCTTCGTTCGGAAACTAGAGGAGTAGGTGGAGAACGAGCCCTTTTGTGGACTTGTGAAGGTTTGAGCTCGTACCCAGTCAAAGTTTAGCTTATCCTTCCAAGCATTAGTGGCTTCGCTGAAGCTTCTTGGTCCTTGGTTTGTAGTGAATTGCTTACCTCCTACTTTGTTGTTTCGTGAGGATGTGCAATCAACAAAAGCTTGCTCGGGATTTTCTATGCAATTTTGAGTGTCATGGGGACCACTGCAGATCTCACATGAAGAAGTGATTTTTTTCACTTGAATAGATTGCTTAGGAGCAAGATGAGCTTCCATCAAGCGTTGGACTTGATTTTTGAGCTCGACGAGACGACGGTCAGACGTACTTAGGACATCTTGAGGCACAGAGATTGCCTTGACCGGTTTAGCGAAGTCCCTTGGGTCATTCCAACTTTCGTTGTAATAGAGGGCTAGGTCCTCTAATAGTGCCCAAGATTCTTCGACGTTTCTGTCACGAAGCTTACCATCGGCCGATTGATCATTGGTTCGTCTTGTGGTAGGATTGACATGGTCATAAAAGATTTAGACTTAGAGCCAAAGGTCAATGCCATGATGCGGGACTTTTTGGAGTAAGTCCTTAAAACAAGTCCATGCTTCAGAAAGAGACTCTCCTTGTTGTTGTTGGATCATCAGGATGTCATTGCAAAGTTTTGCGGTCCTTCCTGGTGGAAAGAATTGAGCAAGGAAACGAGTAGTAAGATCTTCCCATATGGAGATGGATCCTGCTGGAAGACGTTCAAGCCAGTTTCTAGGTTGATCGCGAAGGGAAAATTAAAATAAACGCAGGCGCATTCTTTCCCTATTTGCAATATCAAGGTCAAGTGAGTCCACTAGTTTAAAAAAATTCTTAAGATGTTGGTTTGGATCCTCGGACCGAAGTCCGTGGAAATAGCATCCGTTTTGCACCAACCGGATGGTGTCACGGGGAGCTTAATGGTGTTTCGACAGCCCTCATGGATAGGTTTGGAGTAATCTCCAAGAGTGCGAATATGATTTTCGTTTTCCATTGAGGACAACGAAAATGAGTTACGAACAAATAACACGAAAAAAAGACAGACTACAAGAAAGCTAATATACTAAAAATAAAATTCTCACTTGATAGGAATCAAACGAGTAGACCTAAGTTAAACAATGATTGAAACCTAACTATTTCCCACACAGTGGCGCCAAAAACTTGATGCGGTTGTCGTTAGACTTCAACAAGAAGTTTTACAACTCCCTAGATAGAGCACCTACCCGTTGTAGTGTAGTAAGGCAAGACTCGGGGGTTGTTATCGTTCTCCAGGGGAATAGGTTGGGAAGGATAAAACAGAATCTAACAGAGGTCTAAGGGGTTGAGAGGAGATTCTTTTTGTATTTTTATATTTTTATAAAAGCAGGTAAATATCATAGTTTGAGAGGTTGGTTGGTTTTAGCTAATTAATCTAATTATAAATCTAAACTACTTTGGTGATAACTATATGGTAAACGAACGTATTTACGTAATCATGCATTACTCCTTATATTGTTTCTCTAAATTATGTTGCTTTGTCACCCTTGTAATGATCTGTGTAAGTATTTCCTAAATCATGAACGAATTACACGAACCCGCCGTCTATGTAATATTCCGTTAAGGTAACGCACAAGTAAGGTAGTATGAAGACTATTACAAGGCCCCTAAGAGTACATTACATGCATTTAAAATACTTAAGAGGGATCAACCATATTAGGGGTAATGTAGTATGAAGAGTGTTACTGATGATATCCTTTCTACACACTCGCGTTTCCGTAGACGTCTATGCCAATTTAATATCTCATGGCTAGTTTTCTAAAGCCTAACGCGCACATCCATCACAAGAAGCAACATAATAAAGATCTACATAATAAGTTTCATGCAATCATAAGTAAATACTAATGGATCTAGCCAGACATATTATAAGGAAGTGAAGAACATAAATCAATCAAACAACACATAGACATATTGAATGATAAAAGATAAATGATCTCACTTGATTAGAACATGAGTTAATGGTAGATACAAGAGGGTTTTGACACCTTAAAAACAGCCGAAGTAGCAGCCAAATTCGTCTTCTAAAACCCTAAAAACTATGGGTATTATAGAAAAAGAAGTCGCGACGGCGTCGCAAGGTTTCTGTCGCCTTCGCTTCGCCGAATCTTCTAGGGTTTCTTTAGAGGCGGCTACGTTCTGACGCCGTCGTGAGTGTTCTGACGGCGTCGCTTGTAAGATATGACGGCGTTGCTAAGAATTGCGATGCCGTCTCCAGGCACTGTGTAGAATTCTTCAAGAGACTTCGGTGTAGAGTCGTAGTCTTGTCTATTTCTTTTCCAATTGAGCCCAAGTCACGTGTATTTTCTTCAAAAGCCATCCAAATGCTAAAAACACAAAAACAAACGATTAAGCATATAATTTGGGCATATTTGCATGATTTAAGGGGTTAAATGACCTCAGGCGGCTCATCTTGCATCAATCCATATTGGGCGGCTAGCCACATGAACCCACGACCAAAGCTCACTCAAACGGGAAGATTTGTGCATGTACGAAGAATCCCTCATAAAGATCAAGTTCGGGAAGCTTTTCAAGAGAAAAAGAGTCAACCATACAAGCTTGATTTTGCGTTTAAGCTTCCCGGTTTGAATTGTGGCTTGGACGTGGACATTATATTCGCAATAAACTCTCATTTTTAACCATCATCCAGGTTTCTTTCTTTCTTCACCCCTTTAAATCCCACTTGGCCCAACAAATCCTTCTTCCTCCTCAATGACATCTTCAATATCGGTATCATAAACTGGCATTGATTCTTCTCCTACACGACACAACACAAACTCCGAAAATGACACATTATTTTATTCCGCTTAAAAATTTGGATAATTGTCAACAAATCCTTTCCTGACATCTCCACTCAAAATCTCTTCTTCATATTAATCATCATCAAACACTGGGGGTCATTCAAAATCGTTCACCCGCCACACCATAATACCCCTCAATCATATAGAAGATAAGCCGTCACCCTCCAAAGAACGATAATCCCTAACTCCTTCGCCTTCACATCCTCCCTTGTAGGCATCTTAAACAGAATCTTCCCTCTGATACCAACTGAAGGTAGTGTAAAAAGTAAAGGCACACAACACAATAGACTGTAGTAAAAAAAGAGATACCAACCTGGCTCTAACTGATGTAGTGAAAATAACGAGACGACACAAATTGAATCTGTTGATTCATACGAATACCAGAAACAATCCTCCAACTATCGTTGATTAAAAAGAATACCGATAATCAGGCAACTCTAAATAATCTTTGATTCAAATCAAAAACGAATAACGATTATTGAGAGAATCTTAGCAAAACTACCAAGAATTGATTAAAGCAAAGTTTTATTACCAATATCAAAATATTAAACCATATCCTTGCACCTCCTTTTATAGGAGAAGGAGTGCTTACATGGTACCCTTCTAGGGTGATGTGGGATATAAGATAAATATAAACGTAAACTACGAAACTACGAAACTACGAAAAGTATGAAACACGAGATATGGTGAAGGCATAATTGCATCATTCTCCCCGCATCATTCTCCCCCACTTGAAAAAACTCGCCCTCGAGTGTGCCTCACTCGTCCCTTGTACTTGTAGAATCCAAATTTGTATCCCCTGCATCAAATTCCCTTTCTTTATAATGACTCGACCTCAAACCTTGATTGTCTTAAACCCCAACTTATCATCTATAGGTGAAGCTTTCAAATACTCTTTTTGATATTTTTTTGCCAATCAAAATACTAACCTTGACTAAATTACCTTTTTGCAACCAAATTAACTCATGAGGGTTTGAACCTCTTGTTTTTGAAAAATCAACACTTAAAGTAGTTTGGATCATTGAAGAGCAAAGATCATTAGCCACAACTACAACGCCTTCGATGTTGTCTTCTTCCCCTTCAAATCCTCCTTGCCCAACAAATCCTTCTTCCTCCTCAATGACATCTTCAATATCGGTATCATAAACTGGCATCGATTCTTCTTCTACAAACACAACACTCGAAAATGACACATTATTTTCTTCCTCTTGAAAATTTGGATAATTGTCAACAAATCCTTTCCCGACATCTCCACACAAAATCTCTTCTTCATATTAATCATCATCAAATACTGGGGGTCCTTCATAATCGTTACCCGCCACACCATAATATCCCCATTCATTAGAAGATGAGCCGCCACCCTCAAAAGAATGGATATTCTAACTCTTCGCCTTCACTTCTCCTTGGAGGCATCTTAAACAGGAACTTCGGCTCTTGATACCAACTGATGTAGTGTAAAAGTAAAGGAACACACGAATTGACGTAGTAAAAAAAGAGATACCAACCTGGCTCTAACTGATGTAGTGAAAATAACGAGACGACACAAATTGAATTTGTTGATTCATACGAATACCAGAAACAATCCTCCAACTATCGTTGATTCAAAAGAATACCGATAATCAAGCAAACTCCAACAATCATTGATTCAAACGAATAACGATTATTGAGAGAATCTTAGCAAAACTGCCAAGAATTGATTAAAGCAAAGCTTTATTACCAATATCAAAATATTAAACCATATCCTTGCACCTCCTTTTATAGGATAAGGAGTGCTTACATGTTATCCTTCTAGGGTGATGTGGGATATAAGATAAATATAAACATAAACTACAAAACTACAAAAAGTATAAAACTACGAAACACGACATATGGTGAAGGCATAGTTGCATCATTCTCCCCGCATCAATTTGTCAAAACCATCTTCATATGAACAATCCAAGTATTATGAGCTAATCCAAACAAGTGTTGTCTTTTACTTATTGAATTTTCTTGATCATTATTTCTGTGTTATTAGTTGCTTATATGGTATTTAGGCTTGTGACATCCTCTTTACCATCTTTTTATTGTTTATTACTTAGATTCTTCACAATTGAAAACACCCAAATTCTAGTGAACGACCTCGGCTTACTATGGAAAACTAAAGGGGGAGGGGTGGTTGAATAGTTTACCGCTTTTTAATTTAGTGTAAACATCTATAAAAACTTAGATTCGATTTTATGTGATCTCAACGTACACACAAGATGAACAATTTAACTGAGTAAATGAATGATAACAAGATAAATAAGTATGCAAGACAAGAGATAAGAGTTAGAAAGATCAAACTACAACACAAGGATTTATAGTGGTTCGGTAACGAAGCTCCTCTTCGCCCTACTCCACTCCTCGAGTACCCAACTCAAGAGTTCTCTTCACTATGTCAACAAACTCCCTTTCGTAAGGCTTTTTAAAAGTAAATTACTTTTACCCAAAGTAAAATCCCTAAAAACCTTCCCGGGTCATGTCCCGACGAGGTGCGAATTTGAAAATCAAGGTTACGCTTGATAATTTATGCTTGAATAATCAAAGATTTGATTTGGTTTTCTATTTCTCATAATAAAATGATACAAACAAGTAAAGGCACCCTAAAAAACGAAAGCAAATAAGGCTAAAACACTAAAAACGATAACGGGATTCAAAACCCGTTCTTTAAAAACCCAAATTCTAAAATTTTAACCCTACAAATGAAAATTTAATTTTTATAAATCCTAAATGATAAAAGAAAATTTAAAAAAAAAGAATTATATATTTTTGACTTTTATTTTATTTATTATGAATTTAGAATTGTTTTAATCTAAAAAATTAATTAAAAATACTAAACTAAATCGGAAAAATATGAAAAATTCAGGGAAAGTACTTTGAACTATGCTAAACCTAAGAAAAATAAAATGGTTCAAACTGCTTATTGAAATAAGCAGGAAATAAGCTATAAAGGGCTGAAAAGCTAAAAAGGGAAAAAGGGGGTAAATAAAAAATAGTGCAAAGATTTAAATGAAAAAGACCCCAGGGCAGTTGGTGATGGTGTGTGGTGTTGAGGCTTTGTGTGTAAAGGGG
>BQNB010002283.1:47407-72407 GCA_026074375.1 Tanacetum coccineum | reverse complement strand
GTGACCGTAAGATGGCAGCAAACTTTTATCAGACTCGAATAATTAATTTGTGCCTTATTTAGAAGACTGCAACATCGGTTGAGCCGGCAAGATGCAGTAAACTTTTATTAGCCCACAGTTTTTATTATTATTTTTACCTCATTTTTCATCATATATTTTTTTTACATTTTATATTACCATGATATAGAGAAAATTTCTTTTTAGAAAATTTAAGTATAAATTTGAACTAAAATTATTGATATCGACTATACTTCAAAAATTGTTGATTTAATTTTAATTTTAGAAGAGAGCACGTATTATTAGTCCGGTTAGAAGCTTATGAGAGAGAAAACCACAATTTTGCTTATAAGCTCTTAGAATTTTCAACTTTATCCTTGTTTAGCATCCTACTCATAATTAACTCTATCATTTCTCGTTCTTCGCAAATTTAAAATCACTATTTAAAACAGATCCGCGAATGCTTAGTCTAAATGTTAGGGCAAGCTTTTTAAGAGCGCAACTTGCTCGGATACGAGTCAAATATTTCTTATTCTACACAGCAGGAAAGTCAAAATTGTGACAAAACACTTATTTTATTTTTGAAAATTTTTAAATTTTTTTCATTTTTTTGGTATTTTGGTGGTAAAAACGAGATTACGTGAAAACAACGACTGCAGGCACAATCAAATCGATAGATCTCCCCATACTAGAATTGAACATTATCCCCAATGTTTTAAGAAGGGTATTTATGTAAATCTAATGCGATTATTAAAGTTATGCTTAAAGATAACTCCGTTTGTCCGCTGAAAGATTAGATATTGATTCCCATAATTATGCAAAGGATTGAAGCTCGAGTGAACGAAGGACAAAACCATGAGCACGAGAGGTTTCATAATCCGGGGCAATCATGGACATATATCACAAAACACAAAGCACACAAGAAAGGAAAAGGCGAATCTCCTCACAACACACTTATTCATTACTACTATTATAATTATACTAGGATAAGCATGTGTTGCCACCCACGAAGCGCTTATTTTTGTTAACCGAGTCTTGAACCTGACTCGATCCCCCATACTTAAGCAGGTCAAGGAGGATAGAAATGAAGAAAGAAAAAGAAACGAGACATCCAAGATAGGAATGTCTTCTCCATGAATCAACATCGGGCTTTTATGATGAAAAAGCTTGGAAGCTTTAAAGTCCCGATGTGATGAAGAAGGAGGATATTTCTCTTTTGAAGCAAGAACACCATGATTGAAAACTTTGTCTTCATTTTCGGATGAAAATGGAAGTAAAGGTATCCAATCACGGGGAAAGCGGAAAGAGTTAGCTAATGTTTTTTGAAATCTGTGGATTCGACTTCAAAGATTATCCCCGATCAGTTAAATTCTTGTTTCTATCTCCGGGAAGAGAAAAGAAACTTCCAGATCGGATCCAAGATCTTATGAGAAGGAAATGAGTCGAAATCCATATGAAGGGTGGGATGGTTGGGCAAAATATTAGGCACATCAACGGGGATGTCTTCCACCACATCAATGGTTGATTTCCCGATCGGTGCATAATCAACATGAAATGATTCGAAACTTGGGAAAAGGAAAAGTGAATTATCTTCACCTTCCGGTGTACTCATCACTCTCAATACCCGGTGGTATTGAGTCATCCAGACCGGAGGCGAAATATATCGATCTCTTCCCTAAGAGAGTCACTATCCTCAACAGGGATAGGAAATGTTGGAAGAGACTCGATGATCGTATTTGGATTAGCATGAAAATCTTCCGGCGGACAGGGAGATGAATTATCGTATAGCAACCTCTCCAAAAATACTAATATATTCCTGCGTGCTCTCTATTAAAATACTGGGGGAATTTGTTGTATGAGTTCACTGGCGAGCTCATCGGAGAGAGAATTCAATCTGGGAAAGGAAAAGCCATCAAAGTATCACGATTGAGTAATGATTCAAGAAGATAAGACTCAGTATCAAAACAATCATTTTTCAGAGTAGATTCGAGGTCTTCATTATGAATCAAATTAAACTCACTAGAAATGATTTCCTCGTCAAGATCAAAAAGAGGGTTCGAATAGTTTTAAAACATATTTCGTGATTACCTCCTCATGACTTGACTTTGTCATCCACTAGAGGTAGATTAGTCGAAGAGTGATTGGAAAACGTCTTAGAAAAATTATCGTTTGAGAATCATCACAATCGGGCACATCACACTCACATTCATCCTCGGACTCATTTGGGTTTTGGACAAGGTTCTCAACACTAGACTTTATGAATTCGTTCGATTCCATTTCCGGAATTGTGTCAAGATGTTTATCCACCATGATGAGAGTCGTTTTTTGTGTGAAATCCGGGTTGTTGTTGCGGTTTATTTCTTAGAACAAGTCATGAGATATTCTTTGGTGTTGCAAAAAGAAATACTATCGGTCGTCATCATCATAAGATAAGGTAGGCAAATTCTAACTTGGAGTATTAATATATTATGTCAACTCCTCGTTTATACTTTGCAAATCTTGAAGAAGTTTGTTAAGCAATTCTTGTACTTCCTCGGATTTGAGCATGCTTAACTTCAAAAAATTTGTCCCAAGCTTGTATTAAAACCTTCAGGGTTTCCCTAAAAGAAATACGATTAAACTTCTTTAAAAAGTTTTGTATCGATTTCATTAGGTCTTCACGGGCTTGCAAAGCTTCCATTCTCATTTCTTGAGGAGGTTGATGAATGACGGGAAATTACAAGGGTTGAAATTGGTCAAAACTGGAAGAATTGGAATCGTGAAAATTTTGATTCATCGATTTTGACATTCACAAAGTCTCGTATAAGGTCCCCGCCAATTTTCACACAAAGAATTTGTTGTTTGACACTTGGTATAGTGTTGTGGGAATCATTCTATAGTTTTGATTTGTTGTAGCATGGTTCCGGATTAGAGATAATCGAAACTTGCGGTGTACAATAGTGACCATAACGAGCATCGTTCCTGCAAAATTCACACAAGATTGGTTGATAGTGTGTGGGAGTGGGTAAAGAAAGATTTGAGTATCATTTGAAATAAATTTTGGATTTGGATTATAAGCGATATGAATTTCCAGCTCTCGAAAGCGCAAAATGAACAAAATCACCGTTTTTTACGGGCTTCACACCGCAAACAAGTGAATAGCTTCTCATCTCCATTAAGTGCAATTCAAACAAATTCCATTTTAAGTTTAACACCTACTGCTGCTACGTACAATAGATAACATATATACCATCACTGTTTCACACCCTACACACTCAAGTTGGTTATACGAAGACATGTCGAAGAATTTAAACAAATAAGAGGGTAACGAAGAATAAGAATTAATCGCAATAGGAAGGATAAAGAAGTTTTCTATAGCATAAATACATAGAAAGAAAAAAAAAATATGTTTGGTAACGATAATCTAAACAAGTGTACGGTAGCTCTTTAGATAACGCACACAAAGAAGTGGAGGAGCGGATGGGTAGCGCGAAGTATTAAAAACTTCTCTTTCGGTGTCAAACTGTTGAGGGATGACCCTTCCTTATCCTCTCTTATAGATTTTGTAATTAAAGGTGAGCAGAAACTCCAAGTTGACCACAACGGTCCGATTTTGTTGTTTTTCGATTTTTTTTGGGTATTTTTTAATTACTTGAAAATATTCACAATATGAAGTGATACTTCACGCGGGATGGGTCTTAAACATAATATTTAAACGTACACAATAATCGTTTCACAACCTCCCCGGCAGCGGCGCCAAAAATTGATTCTTAAAATAATTCCTTTAGTATATATAAATATAATATATAATAAATATATAATATAAATATATAATGAGAATTATCAAAATCTCAACTAAGAAGAATTCCGTAAGGCTTTTTAAAAGGAAATTACTTTTACCCAAAGTAAAATCCCTGAAAACCTTCCCAAGTCGTGTCTCGACGAGGTGCAAATTTGAAAATCAAGGTTACGCTTGATAATTTATGCTTGAATAATCAAAGATTTGATTTGGTTTTCTATTTTTACAAATAAAATGCACAAACGAGTAAAGGCACGCTAAAAACGAAAGCAAATAAGGCTAAAATACTAAAAACGATAACGGGATTCAAAACCCGTTCTTAAAAAACCCAAATTCTAAAATTTTAACCCTACAAATGAAAATTTAATTTTTATAAATCCTAAATGATAAAAGAAATTTTTTTTAAAAAGAATTATATTTTTTTGACTTTTATTTTATTTATTATGAATTTAGAATTGTTTTAATCTAAAAAATTAACTAAAAATACTAAACTAAATCGGAAAAATATGAAAAATTCAGGGAAAGTACTTTGAACTATGTTAAACCTAAGAAAAATAAAATGGTTCAAACTGCTTATTGAAATAAGCAGGAAATAAGCTATAAAGGGCTGAAAAGCTAAAAAGGGAAAAAAGGGGGTAAATAAAAAATAGTGCAAAGATTTAAATGAAAAAGACCCCAAGGCAGTTGGTGATGGTGTGTGGTGTTGAGGCTTTGTGTGTAAAGGGGAGGTCACAGGTTCGACCCTGTGGCCTCTCCTTTTTTGAAAACATTTTTTTCTATTTTCTTTTTAAAAACTTGTAAAATAAGTTAAAATAATTGCAAATCTTGGAAATAAGCTGGGAATAAAGAAAAACAAGCTGACAGTTTGCACTTTTTAAACTAAGTGACCAAATGGCTAAACTAAGGGCTATTTTTGGACTTAAATAGCACTTGGAAAAGGCAAATAAGCAATCACAGATAATAAGCTATATCTAATAAGCATTTGTAAACAAAATTAAGCCAAGAAAATAAGCTGGAAAGCTTTAAAAAGCATATAAGCTTTTTGGCTAAAACTGTTAGCCAAACAGCCATAGGGACATTTTCTAGCTTATTTTTAAGCTAGTAAATGGATCCTTATGGCTTAATGACTTATATGCAAGTCAAGCTTGTCCTATTAAAAAGGAATTTGAAATTAAGATAAGCCATGAAAATTCTTAATGAAAAAACTAATTATACAATTTTACTCTTTTTGGTTTTTATTTTAAAAGACAATTTGGCTTTTGCAGCCTTAAAAATAAGCTAGTATAAGCTGACTAAAATACAAAATAAGCTTAAACAGATAAAATCTATACCCCAAACTACTTATGCAAGAAGTTACAAAAGCTAAAACCTAATTTAGCTTATCAAATTTTAAGATTAAAAAGGGTGACTTTTCAAAAACTTAAAACTAAAACTACACTTAAACAGATTTTGACCAAACATAAGTAACAAAAGAAAATCTAAGCAACACTTGTCTACTGAATTTTAACACCAAAATGAACCATAAACCAAACCTTAAAACAGCCTTTAGAACAATAATACTAATCCAACAGTTTAATCAACTTTGAAACCACAGATTCTAAGGACATATACAAGACACCTCAAAACTTGTTTTTATACCTTAAAAACTTTTAGATCTGATTGAAAACAACTAAACTAAGCTTGTTGAAGTTAGCCTAATGACCCAAGCAGTTTTTGAACCATTTTTGACCCATTTTGGCTGTTAAACCAAACACCCTTTTAACATTATTTAAAACATTTTTAGCTACAAACAGACTTAGAAGACTTAATAAAACTCAAAACAGATTAAGTACAAAGTAAATTAAGGACAAATAAGCAATTAGAACACAAAGATAATTAATAAAAATAAGCAAACAAGATATGAACATTTTTAAGCTAAATGAGGCAATTTTAATGAAAAACATGAATAAATGATATCTAAACAACAAGTAAGCATACATAAGCAATAAACATTAATAATAAGCCAAAAATAAGCAATAATATGCTGATGAACAGTAAATAAGCTAAAAATGGAAAAGTGAGGACTTACAAATCCCTTTGCTTAAATAAGGGCTTTAAATGGCTCAATAGAGCTTATCTAACAAGCTCCAGCTTGTATTAAACAAGGTGGTAAGTCCATAAGCCCATCCTTTTTTAGCTTATCTTCCATAAAATCAAGCTTTGGTATTTTGAGTGATTTTTCTAAGACAGTGACAAGTGTCTTAATCAACAGGATTAAAAGAGATTATATAAAACTTAACTTATTTAGATGACTTTGAAAAACATACATTAAGAATTAAAGGTTTTAAGCATAAAACAGAATTTGCCTAATTAAAAACACTTGAATTTCATTAAAAACTTTAAAAGTTACAATGCTTTGAAAATTAAAAACATGAAAGTAAATAAGCTGTGAAAAATTTTTTACACTACTCCTAGCTAGACGCTCTATCACTAGATAAATTTACAAGAGAAACCTTATACTATTTATAGAAAATGCTAAAACTGCAGGGGACTTCAATTTGTGCTTGTTGTGTTTGTTGTGTGAGACTAATGAAACCATCATCATAGCCATCCAATTTATGTGTTCTCCAAGTCAAGTGATCTCAACCCTTCAATTTTTTTGTCTTCAACCTTGAACGAATATGGTAATTTAGGATTGCCAACATGGCATTTGGTGTTATATGGGGTGGGGTTTGATGGATTGTGATGTTTTGTCGTGGGGTGCAGGGGTGACATAGGAGAGGGACAATGAATAGTAAAAATGGCAGGAAAGGGTATTGGGTATTGATTGTTTAATTTTGTGATGGGGTTAAGGGAAAAAGGGACTATGTGTGAAAAGGTTTAATTATTGTAAGGGCTACTTTGTTAGTCCCTAAGGACTAATTGTGTAAAAGGAAAAAGGGGTAAAGGGTTAAAAGGTTAAACAAGTTGTGGTTAAGGCACTAGCAAGGTTAGTCCTCAAGGACTAGCAGTGTTAGTCCTCAAGGACTAACGATGCAAATCTTTAAGGTCTAATGGTGCAAAGGTTAATGGACATTTGGTTTGGGCTTTAGTTTGGGCCAGGTAAAGTTATAAGGTTTTTTTGGACTTTAAACTTTTAGGTTTTATAAATGAAGGCTTAATGGGCTGACCCGGCCCATTAAATAGGTACGGGTTGGCCCATTTAAGATTTCTTCGGAATCGGCTTCGTCTTTGACTTTTAACTTTGACTTTGACTTTTTGGTTGACTTTGACTTTGTCTTTTTCATGCTCTTTCTATTCCATCTTTTCTTAATCTTTTCGTATGTTTTTTCAGTTGAATTACGCGTGCTCGATTTTTGTTGGTGTTGTCTTTTTGTCGTGTTAACTGCGTGACCCATGCTCACCTTTTGTTTTGTCGCATACCCCTACATAACACATTACCCCATCAAAGCCTCCTTATATTGACATTTCTATCCGCCTCTGCTCTCCTCTTTCAGCTCCATTTGGGCGTTGTTTAATAGGTTCAAAATTAGTCTACACCCCTGTATGTATTTAAACAATATCCAATTACCCCCGATTAAAACTATTCTCTCTACGATCACCACGATCTAACTATACTCTCTATGATCACTACGATCTAACTATTACACAAGATGTATAATTGATTTACAAATTATGACACAATCGTAACTACGTTACGAGAACACGAACTAAGCTATAATACTTTCGTAAACTTGATCGCGCTCCTCGCGAGAGGTTTTGTCCGCTGCACTACTTTCGCACTCGCTGCTCTCGCCCTCTCATAAGCTTGGAAGATCACATGGCTATACTAATAACTTAGTATTAAATGATCAAAGGAATGGAAGTGAATGTAAACTCGATTTTAGAACGAAAGTTTGTGTGCAAAAGGTGAAATTATATATTGGAAACCGACAGCTTATTAATAGGCATTAAGCTGGAGCGTTTTTGTCTGGTCCTAGGAGTGTTTTTGTCTGGCCGGCCCCCTTAATTCATGTGCCGGTCCCCTTAAAATTAAGGGGACCACCCTTATAATTTAGGGCGCAGCCCAGGCCAGGACTCTCCCTTTTTTGTCTTTTTCAGAGGAGGTATTTTCTGAAACATTTTTAGCCGTTTTTGGGTAGAAAAATTGAATTCAAAATATTTATTTTGAATAAAACATTTCTTTTAAATACAAAAATATTTTGTAAAAGTTATAAAAATGTTTGTGACATTTTATAAAAAAATGTGAGGTTGAATAAAAATTCCTTTGATCATAAAATGCATTAAGCATTTATTTATTCATACCTTTAAGTGATTAAATTGTCGAAATGAAAATTTACTACTCATTACTTGTTTACGTTTAATTTTACATTGAACGTTTTTATATTTTGTGATTATCAAAACGTAGAGAGGTCGATAAATATTAATAATGTTTTTAGGCATTATTTCTATCAACAATCTCCCCCTTTTTGATGATTACAAAATCTAAACTCATTAAATGTAAAATTATTTTTAAACAAGTATTTAGTGAGTTTTATTTCCATTTCTCCCCTTTTTGTAGAATCAAAAAGGCTTCGTCGATGAATATGTGAAAAGTCGACGGGATAAACGCTCCCCCTTGATGTGTACTCCCCCTCGTTCGAGGGCACCAAGGAATCGAGCTATGGTAACTTTGCTACAAAAACAAGTTAGATGAACAAGACAACCATTTCTAACATGTAGCAAATAGGAAAAATATTTAAACATGTTGATAATGCTTAACAAGTGGCAAGTTATTTGTGTAAACTAACAATCACTAATATATATCAACTAGGCTTAACTTTTATGGATGTGAAAATTTCAACCAAGAAAACACATGCATAAAAAAAAATTTGTGTTAGCCAACCATCACAAATATCAACCAATTAAACTCAATTATATGTTCATATAGGAGACAACTAACTAATTTACCAATTACACATTTAAAAAAATAAAATAAAAGTCCATTCATTCAACATAAAAATTGTGTGTAACACACAATCATACAACTAGCATGCATTAAAAGGAAATATTATGCTTACGACATAATAATACATCATACATAAATAAAAGCTACAAAGATTCTTAATTTTCATAGGATGCCATAGGACTTGCAAGCGAAAGGTTGGTTGAAAATTATTTGAATCTTGAGTGACTAAAAATAGAGTATGTTTAGTTTGGAGAAATTGATAGTGGTGGTGGCGAAATTGGTCGTGGTGGTTGTGAAAGCATGTGTTGTATATAGGAAAACATGTATTGAAGTTCTTCACTTAAGCCAAGGATGAGTCTACGGTTGTAGATACAACACAAGCATGTTGCTCCATGTGCTTCAAATAGGTTTTATGAAATAGGATGACCAAAGAGAGGTGGTGAAGGAATTGAAGGTGATGGAGTATTGAATTGGATGTCAAGTTGTGTAATTAGTGAAAGAGTAAGAGTAATGTTTATGGGTGCACTTCCTTATGTTGGAGGTGGTGGAGGTTCTCTTGGAGGAGGTGAAATTGGTGAGTTCAAGTAGGAATTGTTTGATGAAGATGTCGAAGAAGTAGGTGATTTGTGTTTGGAAGCAATGGAGGATGAAGAAGTGCCCCTAGTGGATGGTGTCTTTGAAGGTACATTTGGTACCCTTGGTGATGAGAGTTGGTGTTTGGGTGATGGGGTTTTAGTGTCATCTTGAGTTAGGTCAACAAATAATTATTTTGGTGGAATGATGGTAATCTTTGGTCTTTTGGATGGTTTAGAAGTGGAAGCTTTAGTAGATGCCATGGATGTAGTGGAGGTTGATGATGAATGAAGAAGATGATGAATTAGTATTGAAAAATGATAGGCAATATATTAAACGAGAATGGTTTAGAAGTGGTATGAATTTGAGTTAGTTTAAGCACTTCTAAATAATATTTGTGTTTTCTGGGTAAGGATAGCCGAGGCTAAGTAAAAGAGGGTCAAAACGTAGAAAGGAACAGTAAACCCGTGAGCAGTTATGGCTGGCCCCCTTATTGATAAAGGGAACTATAGTATATTGGATATCACAACACAATCAATGATCTAGGGGTTGGCCGACTTTGGGGGGCCCCCATCCTCAGCTGTACCATTTCAGAGGACCCAAAATTTAAAAATTTTGCAAATTTTTATGAACAAGTGAGTATTTTGGTGAATACGGTGTGCAGCAAGTCCAATGATGAACGTATAAGTATTCAATGAAACATAATAGATCATATTAGCATGCAACTAGTAGAAAATGCCTATACAAAGATGCAAAAATTTAAATAACATACTAATCATATCATAATGAGTTAGAGGTCCTCAAGCAAGGCGTATTGAACAATTCATAATATCGTTTTCTTGAATTTCAACAGTTAATCCCTACTCGCGCAAAAGTTATAGCTTCTACTAATCGTTTTCCATCACACAAAACAAGTAAGAACACTCAATTAGGAACTTAGTCGCACATAACCAAGTCCTAAACAAATAAATAAAACAAATTAACCAAGCATTATCATTTCTTCTTCTTCTAAAACGCTCCTTTAGTGCTTTCTGAGTGACTTGAAAACTGCGCTTTGGCCTTCAACTCCTCATGCATTGTTTTGTACTTTGATTGACGCAAAAGCAAAGTGTCTTCAAATTAAGAAACACTTTGTCTTTGTGAGAAGAATGGGAAGTCGTGTTAGTCTTTTTATATAAATACTGTTCACAACTACTAAAGCAAACTCGAATAAGCCCTCAATAAGTTCTATGTGAGCCGGCCATAAGAAAGAAAAGAAAGAAAGAAAAGAGAACTTGGAAACTTAGATTAGAGAGAGAATTGGTGAGTTACAAGTGTGAGAAATGTGTAACCAACACCCTCTCCATGTGTAGAGAGGGTTTCTTTTATACCCTTAGCCATTTACTTGGCACATGGGCTTTTCTACTTAGGCCGGGCTTGGCATATCTTGGGCTTTGAGCCCGAAACACGGACAATATTAGATTACAGTCCAAGCCCGTTGAACCCGACTAGCCTATTATAATACAAGACCTAGTTTGACTTTATAAGACCGATAACATTCTTGTTTGACTTAATAAAATTAAGGCTAACAATCTCCCCAATGTTTTAGGTCGCTTTCTTCAAACCCTCCGTACATCGAATGACATCTGTAAAGTTAGCTTGTTTTATCATTGTCCCCCCTGACGTTAAAGATTATGACTTTTTACCTTTATCTTGCCCTTTTTTGGTCTTGTCTTGTTTTAATAGGCATGTTCTCATTCTTGCTTGTGATCTTGATCTTGAGCCTTTATCTTTTGACTTTGAGTTCTTGAGATCGTTATTTTGCATCATCTCCTTGACTTAAATCATCTTGATTTATCTTCCTTGATCAACTTGTGCTCTTGATCAATCATTCTACATACTGTTACTATTCTTGTTTGACAAATTGATTATAAGTCCCTAACAATTCTCCCCAAATAGACCTATTCTTTTATTTGACTTTGAGGCTTTCTTTATGGTGGGGAAGTTAAATCAACGTTCTGATGTTTGAACGATTGACTTTGGAAAGCATGAGTATGAGCATGTGTTTAGGAATCCGACTTCACTGGAATAGCTGCCAACACCGTCGCTAAATCAACCTGGAAATAAGACATTAGCAATAAAAGAGCATACAGCTTTGTCATGCTCTTGAGTTCGGTTGCATTAACCTCCGTTTCCCATTTTATAGTATAACTACTATACCTGTGATCAGGTAGGATTCAAGAATCGATTTGATAGGATTCCAGCTCATAGCGTTTGATCTTCTAACCCAGATGTATTAATTCACCAGCTTGCTAGTTCTCAATTACCGGAACTTCTAAAGCGAGACAACACGGTAAGAGAATCAGATATTTACTATCTTTCTGATAGTCGTCAATTCATTTACTGGACCCTAAATTGAAATCAGTTATCAGCAAGCTTGAGTTCCTATAGAATCTTGCAAGTCACCTACCAAAGCTTGTTTGATTTGCTCAATCAGGATGTCCATCTTTATTGTAAGACTTAAGTATCACTCGATTTCGGGCATACTCAAGGATAAACGTAGACTCATTTTACAAACGTGTGATTTTTATGGTGTTCAGCAAGATATGTTGACATGTGTCCTAATGAGATTTATAATTTGATCGCTTCTTGGCTCTAGACTCGATTTGTGCACTTTGGGGGTTTTAGTAATCAAGGCGGAGAAACTGCCACCTATCAATATTCCAATCCTCGAAGTGAGATGTCAATAATACGTGTGTATATCCGGGACAATAGACAAGTTTCTTTTGGAGAGAAACCGAATGGCTTGAAAGTTGTGCATTCATCAGCTGGGTCCATGACGACTTTCTTCATATCACAATCAGCATTGTGATTTTAAATAGATATTATTGACCCGGTTTTCTGCTAAGTTGTTTTGAAGGGCTTCTTTCTTTTCACACCCTTTATCCATACATATCTTTTTCATCTTCAACCCCATCAATGCTTTACTCAAGACCCGGTCATACCAACAACCTTGTTTGTGATTGTTCCAGTGTTAGCTCAATCTTAGTCTGCATTTTTCCCTTATACACATTCTTCTCCATTCATACCTAAGGACTGCTATTTCTAACTATGGGATGTCCTTGGGTAGATCCCTCCGGTTTTGGTTGGATCGTAGGACTTATTCCTAACCTAACCACCTTATGACTTCAAATCGTCGTGAAATTAATGTTGTTGGGTGTAGTGAACGAACCAAAAACCATTTTCTGACATTGGTTATTTTTAAATACTCCCCTACACATTGCTCCGAATTCGAAATTATTTAGCACATGAAAGGAAAGAGTGCACTTAGAGTCCGTAAAGATCCATTCTTCCTATATCATATTTTAATCACATTTTCTCCCCTTATTTTAAATAATAAAACACTTAGTATTTGAAATACCAATTGATTAAAATTTAACATGAAAAATACCTTCGGGGAGAAAAATAATACACATATTGCATGAATTTACAATTTTTGCGATTGCCGACGCTTCACAGTATTGTGGGATGATCGATCCAAATATTATTGTAAACTTGACAGTGGGGCACACACACACACACATAGGACACCACAAAAATGTTGAAGAGAGTGAGATGCTTAGTGAACAATGTTTATTAATAAGTGACATCATAAGTTCCAATTTTAATTTCACCAAAATGTGTTTGATACAAAATAAATTAGACATTTATGAATTATCCGACACTTTAAAAAGGCTTTGTTTTAAAAAAGCTCCCCCTTAGAAATTGATTCACATAAAATAAACATTCTACGTTACTTCAATCTTGAAAATTATTCAATGAAGGGAGTGTTGAACACATAATTTTAACAAATACCACTTTTTATGGAAAAATACCACAAATTATATTGTAGACAGTTTTGATATTGAAAGTTCTTTTTGAAAAATTGTGTTCAACGATTTTAAAAACACATTATAGAAGACTTCTCTTCTATTTTTAGAGTAAGCGTACTAAAGCGTACACCTCCCTATTACATTCGGGACCGAGTTATGCACTGAAATGTACATAAGTCATCTAGAAAAATTTAGAAATGACATGTTTTGAAAGCATTTGAAACTCTTGCTCGAACTTCATTTACACCCCCGTGTCCGATGTTAATCAGACATTTCTAGTACATAAAGTTATTGATTCCAAAGACCATGGCAAGAAGATCTTTTGGTATTTTGATTTTTTTATTTTTGTTATTTTTGTTGTTCTAGGTTTTTTATTTTTCTATTTTCTTTTTGTAGGTTTTATATTTTTGTATTTTCTTTTTCGAATTTTTTAAAAAAAAAGCAAAAATAAAGAGAGAATAAAAATATTTACAAATCGAAGTTTCCATCAGCAGAGATAGTTGTAGCTAGAGTTGAAGTGGATGAGTTAGTCAGGTTTTGTTACGTTTATTGATGCGATCAGTAGTAGTGACAACGGAAGACCTTTAAAACAACTTGATTTTCTCCATTGGAAATATTCGTCGAGCCAAAGGACCGAATAGCAATCCACTCATATGATGTTGTTACTGTTTCAGCTGCTTGATGACCATCTGTTGACATTGTGGAGCGAGGCTTGAACGCATGTTTGTTTCAAACTCGTTTGACATGAGGTCAGGCTGATCCGGTTTGACAAACGTCATTTTTCTGTATCATCATCTGTAGAAATCCACTTGATACTATTTCGAGATATCTGCTTTTTCAGCAACCATACGCTGAGATTTTCCCTTGTTGACATTAACATAGTACCGCACTGTAAATCAAGACTTTGTTCCTTCGAACGTTATTGAATAAGGAGTGGGGGTTCTTCCCCCCGCACACGGGGGGGGGGGTGTAAGGGCCTCAATTACATCCAAAGTTGTTGCATTCAGGAATTATTAAGGAATCTACATTTGAACCATGTGGGAGTCAATGTCAACCTTGCTGTTGCATAGTCGAATAACTTTCCTGAAATCTACCTTAACCAAAAATTTGAAGATTCTTCCCGGGGTTTCCACCGAAGATCTATATAGGAGATGTTTCCTCATACACAACCGGAAAAGGGTCCCCCCCCCCCCACCCCCCCCCCCCCCCCCCCCCTTATTAGGAAAACCTATGTCATGTAAAGATTGCCACCAGGTTTTGAGTATGTAATCTTTGAATCGCAGGTCTGTTACTGTTTCTATGTCTTATGATTGAATCTTACACTAATTTACTTTCATCAGAATTTTGTTATAACTACATCATGATTTGCATTAAAGACACACTTATGACATGTAGAACAAACAAATTGTTTGGAATCTGAGAAAGAACTAGAACTCTTAGAGCGATCTACTTTGGGTACAACCATTATCGTAACACGACTACTCTTAATACAGCAATCTCCATAGATTTTGATTGTTGCTCCTAGGTTTGTTGATATCATCACAGTGCTTGGAAACTACAGTAGTAGTCACACTTAGTTGTTGAGTTTCATATCTCTTTCTTTGTAGCTTTTTCTTACAACATCTAATAGTGATTATGAACCATGTCATTTGAACTAAATCTTGGCATGTTCTTAGAACTATTCCTAGATGAGCTAGATGCAATCATGTGATCAGGTTTGCAAAGGCTAATACCGTCCCCCCCCCCCCCCCTTTGTTTTATTAGCAATAAGTTGAGTGACTGGTTTTGGAACAAATTCTTATTCACATCTACTTAGGAGGAAAACCGTTGTTTGACATTTTAGCCTTCTGTTTAAACCATTCGTTGTTTATCAACTGTTGTTTCTTAGTGATGGTAAAACCTGGTTTCCCCAAGACGATGTTTATCACACTTATATCTACATTTATTTCCTTTAAAACTTCTTTAAGTCATTTAAAGCAGCAATTGCAAAAACCTTTTCCTGAATCTGAGCGTTGAAATTCAACATACATTTTCTATTCTTTTGGCATTTAATTGGCTTTTATCTGGCAAAATCCCGGGTAAATTAGTATACAATTAAGCAAATATCACTCTTCAACTCTCTCACCAAAGAAGAGGGATGGAATTGTAGTATATTGGATATCATAACAAAATCAATGATTTAGGGGTTGGCTGAATTTGTAGAGAGAGAAAGTGAGTTCTAGTGAGAGAAACTACACCTTATGTGTGTATTTGATAAATTGAACAACCAACCTCTTTCCATGACTAGAAAGTGGCTTTTATACAAGAGTTTAGATGCCCTAATGGGCCATGGTATAGGCTTACAAGTGGGTAAAAGACCCGGCCCAATACCATGAGTCATACGCTTACGTTTAAACTACAAGCTATGTTATTCTAGATAATACACGGGGTGACCGGGTCTTTTTCATAAACCTAACAATCTCCCCCTAAGGGAGGTCACCCCAGAAAATACAAATTGAATTCTAGCAATCTAAGACTTGATCTTCTGACTTTAGATCGTAATCTTTGATTCTTCATTCTTTGATTCCTTTGTACATTACGTAGTGATCTTTGATTATGGTTCCACTGACTTGTGTGATCTTTGAGATTTCTTTGAGGTCATCAGTCATAGTAAATCTCTAAATCACCCTTGTAGAGTGGTATTGCCTCCATGTGATGTTGTGACCTTTGGACCGGCATGCTCACACTTTTCTGGATCATGATAGCAAGCATCAGAGTTGCGGAAGCTGTGTTGTAGGTCTTTCAGTTGTCATGATGTCTATGATTAAGAATATGAGGTGTGAGCATGGGGTTATGAATCGATGTATCTCTTGCCAGCAGCAGCTACCGTCGGGATTCCTGCATGTATATGTTAGTAATAAACAAACGAAAGTGTCTTTGTTCACTTTTGTTGAATAAGGTTGCAAGAACCTTGGTTCCTCGTTAATCAGTATAAATACTTTCTGTGATCAGGTAGAATTCCGAACAATCTCCTTGACAGAGTTTCGTAGCTGTGCTAGCCATTCTCAAACCGGAGCATCTCAAAGTAGACAAAGCACGAAGTGAGTGAACCAGTGAATTAGAAACCCACTGATTAATGAGAAATTGATTTGAACACCAGTCGCGTGTCACTCAGAAAAGAGTTTTTGTGACGCATCGAAAGTTTTATATCATAAGATCAAATTTCATCAGAAACACATTTGTTTTGAAAGATATACACAGTCAATGTGCTCGAAAATCAGTTGTTGAGCACATCGAAAGGTTTTTCAAAAACAACTCGTCAATTCATATACTAGAACAAGTTTGATTCACTCGGAATTGCCCCATCGTTGTTTTCCAGTTGTCAAAAGTTTGATCCTTAAGAGGATCTCACAAGCTACCTACCAAGAGCTTTTTTGATGATGGCTCTAGAAGGATTTCCATCTTCATTGTGAGTACTTACGTATCACTCAGATGTTCTGACAATACCACGAGGATAATGCATAGGGCTCTTAGGATCTTACTTGTTATCACAGTGTGTGATGAACAAGCATAGTTTATATTAGTGTCCTAACAAAATTTATGGATGATCTCATGGCTCTAGACTCAATAGTGCACTTTTGGTTTTAGTAGTCGGAGGCTGGAGCGGACTGCCACCTTTTCAATATCGTCTAACTCGGAGTGAGAGAGACGATAGAAATGCATTGATCTCCGTGAGAAATGAAACAAGAATCCTTTGAGGGATCTTGAGTGGCTAGGGAGGGTTGTGCAGCGTATCACTGGGTCCATGATACTTGTCTTCAATGTCAGCAATCAACCATGTGATTCTGACAGCATATGTAGTGACCCGGTTTCTGCCTAATGTTTAAGGAGGGCTGCTTTCTTTTCACCCTTTATCTTAACATTTCTTTTTCATTCTTTAACCCCTTCAGTGCTTACCGAGACTTCATTACTAGTACCTTGTTGGGTATGTTCCAGTACTAGCTCCATCTCAGTCCGCACTTATTCCCTTATTCTCACATTACTCCTTTTTAATCATACCTAAGGACTTCTACACTAACTAGTGAATTGTCCCTGGGTAGATCCCTCCGGCTCTGGCGGGATCGTAGGAATGATTACCTAACCTTACCATCCTTATAACTCCGATAGAATAATTACAGGGTCGGTCTTTGGTATTTCCATAATTGCCATCATACACCATTCGCTCCCCCTCAATATGTGCATCGATATTCGAAAGAGTTTAGCACATATGGGAGAGCCTACACTTGAATCCAAAAGATCACATTTTTATCAGATTTTCATATTAAAATCACATTCTCTCCCCCGATCAAAAATTTCAAACCGTTTGAGATTTAGGATCTCAATTGATTTAAATATGTTAGAAAAATTTGGGAGAAAATGTGTCTGATTTATACAAGCCTATAATGGAACATATTCATGCTCCCCCTCAATTATGAGGGGACATAGTTTGTGTCAGTTATGATGAGTTTGTTCTAATGGTTACAAAATTTGACATAAACTCAGAAAAATCAAATATACCGACACAAAACACATCTTAATCACTAATGTATAATGTACATATTACAACAACATATATAAGGATACCCCACAAGAGATGGACCTTGATTGCAGAGATGATGTAATCATTCAGTTCTCTGCAGAAGTCTGTAGTCTCCTTCTCTTATTCGTCCACCAACAAAGCTTTCCAGGTTACGAAAGATCCTCCTTGTCTTAAGCCGTTTCTGAATGGCAAACATGAACTCCTTGCTTCTTTTAACATCTTTCCTTGTCCAAAACCGTGTGTTCAAACCCGGATTCATCCTGATGACCTTGAATTCCTTGACCCAGTATTCCAATGCCTCATCAATCTGTTACAGAGTGCCGTCGCTGAACTTGTGGATCTCATTGAAGCGCATGATCATCTGAACCCCATATTTATCCCTAAATGTGATGGCTCTTAGAGAGTCAATTACGGTGAAGTCGTGCTTGAACTCAAAACCAATTGCATCCTATTGAGGTTTGGTGAGGTTTAGCTGAGTCTGGTAGCTCTCAATCCCCAGTTGGAAGTCTTCTACCCGTTGTCTGATAACTAAGTTTCTGATCCATAAGTTAACTGCAGTAGAGAGAATCTTCTTATCTTGGGGTGGAAGATGGTTCAGATGACCTTGAAGATTCAATAAGTACAGATCTTCAAAGTAACTCGGGTACATATATTTGAAGTCCCTTTCCGCAACAATATATTCATTAAGATCAACTCTACGAAGGACGATCGTCTTCATGTAATCGTACCCATATAAGGAGAAAACTTCAATTCTGACAACACTTAAAATGCGCATATGAGTCCGTACAGCTCTGCGGTCACCCTCAGATGTGTGTCTGTCAATGTAGAATCGTTGTCTTTGGAACCACCAGTGAGAGATACCATACATAGCAGCAATGTCATACTTGCATTCTTCTTCAATCCACATCTGATTGGGTACCATTTGCTCTAAACCAACATCAAGATAACACCGCTTTCATCTTCGAGATTGACAACGCAGGTCTGCCACCTTTGCTACCATATCTTAGATACTCCAAATCTTTGTTAAAGAAGAAGTCAGCTTGAATTGTGACTTGCCCTGGCTGACCACCCAGTGGTAGTGGTTTGCTGACATTATACCTGATGATTGCATCGTCCACTTGATCGGTGAGGAGTTTATGACATTCTT
The DNA here is from genome assembly GCA_026074375.1 of Tanacetum coccineum. Taxonomy (NCBI): domain Eukaryota; kingdom Viridiplantae; phylum Streptophyta; class Magnoliopsida; order Asterales; family Asteraceae; genus Tanacetum; species Tanacetum coccineum. Next base: position 53,576 of record BQNB010002283.1, on the reverse strand, counting down.
CCATTTGGTACTGGAGATGAATCACATTAGGATGAAAGACTTTGATGATTTCAAATGTAGGGCCTTCCAGGTCTTTTTGTGTAAGTTCCGTGATCCCTTTCTTTTTACAGAACCAGTCTATAAAGATTGCCATGTCACTGGTCTGAGCAAGTAACAACTTCTCTGGTGGAGGTGCATAGGTGGATGCAAGAGCAGATGCCCAGTTGTTCATTAGGACAGGCATGTCAGATGATGGAATGGACCAGGCAAGTTCTGGTGTAGCAGGCATGTCTTCCTCAGGAAGTGGCTTCCACCAATCTTGCTTCAAATTTACCTTAGGAATGTGATCATTCCCAATGTCTTCATCATCAGACGAATGTACCTATTCGTCGGGAGCCGAATCAACATCCATATGTAGATCTTCAGGAATTGATGAGACAAACGGCTTAAGTCTTATGTCAGTAGTTGTCCAAGCCGTATATTCAGCTGAAGTCGCTGTCTTTGAAGAGCTTGGGACAGCTGTGCTTTTTGACTGATCACTCTGGTTTATGGATGGAGGTGGAGGAGGAGGAGGAGGCAGTTGAGATGATCCAGAAGCGCTAGAAGCTCCTGAAGTTCTAGATGGACCTGCAGGTGGTGAAGGAGGGGGTGGCTGATGAGGTGGAGACCCATGTGGTGTTTTTGGTGAATCATGTCTCCTTTTCTTCTTTCTTTGTGCTTCAGCCAAATCAGTTAGGAGCTGGTCAGAGTGATCACGGTCCATTGACTTCTCCAGAGCTTCGTATAGCTTCTTGTGATCTTCATGAGCTTCGTAGGATTTGGTTTCCCACATGCGGTGGTGAAGAATCTCTTTCATGTCAGCTTCTGGCAAATCTCTGAAGCGATCCCTGAGTGGAGCTTGAATAGCCCAGTCAACAGTATCCGTGACAATTTCATCCACTTCTTTGCTCACCTGATGGGGAATATCAAGATTCTCCAATTTGTACAATCAGGACCCATGTTTGTCCATCCTTTCCTCCATGGCTAAGTCAGCTTGTACCAGATCCGCCATATGTTGTTCAAGCTCTCCAATGCACTGAATTAAGATCGAATCTGAGGAGCCTTATTATGGTTGAGTTGGTGGTGGTAGAAGAGATGTTGTTGTTATGATTGCTGTGACCATTGTTGTTGATGTTGGTAGTGGTGCTTGAACCGTTGTGGAGACTGGTTGAGAGACTGTGAGATCAATAACCGGAGTGGTCACTAGAGGAACATAAGAGGTGTCCTGATGAATGGGAACCGTGACCATTGACTAAACCTCTGATTCAGTATTGCTTTTCTCAGGTTCGTCTTCCTGTAACTTCTTCACAAGGAACTGATCGGCGAAGCTGAGTTCCTTGTCAAGATTTTATAGAGAAGACAAGGTTCCAACGGAGCTTGCAGGCTCTTCAAGTCTCACTTGATCTTCAGTTGGTAGTTTAAGGTTCTCCTGAACATTTGGGTAAGCCGTTATAGTGAACTCTTTATCCATTTGCTGTTGGTTTTGTTGAATTGAAGCATCAGTGGCCTCAAAGTCCATGTGTTCACGGTTTGGTCCAGCATGAATAGCATGGCTGGATTGAGTTTGAGACATTGAAGCATCACCAGGGTTTGGTCCAGCCTGGCCTTCGTCTTGATCTCCAGCATCAGTCCATGGCACTTCCTCATCAGATTCTATCTCACTGTCAGTCAGACCAAGTTCCGCATACAATGAAAAAGATTCATCATGACCTGAAGGTTCAGTTGGTGCAGAACTGCGCCTTTGGAAGATATATTGTTCAGCAGGGCTCTTCTTCTTTGGTGTCTGAAGGGTGAGTAGATCAAGGGTCACTTGTTCCTCACTGACTTTCTCTTTACCCTTTCCCTGAACATCTAGAAGCGATTGAAATTTCCCAGAGTCAGGTTCCTTGATCACCACAAGAGGAAGTGGAGCTCGATGCGCATCGTGAACCTCCTTTAAACTTTCTTTAATTGCCCTTTGCGTATCAGCCTCTTCATCACCGTATACCGGTTCCTTGTCTGGAACACCTTCATCAACGAGTTCATCAATCAGCTGTAAGGAGCTCTTTGGATTTTGCTTCTTTATCACCTTACCAGCTTTAGGTCGTTTGGCTGGAGATGGTGCCTTAGAAGACTCCTTGACCAGTTTACGCTTTTTACTTTGGTCTTTCTTGGAGGGTTCAGTTGTTGCAGGTGTTGGTTTGGGTGGTTGACAAGCAGTGGGCTTGGGAGCCTTGGCGACTGCAGGTTTTGTTACTGGTGCTGCTTTAGATGCTAAAGGCTTAGATTGCTTGGTTGCTTTAGGTTTGGTAGCCTTAGCAGGTTTAGGTGCAGGAGAGTCAGGATCACTAACTTCTTCACCAACATGATATCATTTATCCTTGGCTACTTTCTCCAGATACACATTGTAGTATTGTTCTCCTCGAATGTTAGCAGTGATAAGATCAATCGGAATAGGCATCCCAAAGACTTCCCGTTTGGTTCCCTTTGCACTAAACTTGAGATATCCAAGAACAGGTTCTTCATTAGGCAAATGAAAAGGATAGCCTGGTCTTGGGTGGAACTTGTGCTTGCTTTTTAAGTGATGGATGATCAGCTTGGTGAACCTAACACTTGGGATCACAATGAGGTTGGATTTCTTCTTTCCCTGAGTATGCCGTGCCAGATTCTTTTTGTCTTTAATGAAGGTATGGATGGATTGGGTGAACTCTTCCCACGTCCTCTCTACATAATCAATATGGGCTTGATTGACGACGCCCCAAAGAATTTGTAACACCGGAGCCCTTGGTCTCTCAAACCCTAAAGTCTTTCCCGTAAGACACAAATTAATGATTGTTGTGAGTGCTCTCCACGGCTGAAACATGTCATTAGTACTGACAGCAGATAAGGTTCTGACAACGTTCGAGTAATCCAGTTCGTTAACAAAGTTGATGAGAGCATCAGGTGTTGGTGGGGAAGAAAATGGATTGTTGTTGTCGACTGGTGTGATCTGAAGGGCGTCTCTGAGTGTGTCTTTGGTGAGATCGAACCATTTCTCATCTAGTTGACAGCTACTCCCTCCGTCCCATATTAAGTGTCCATTTTTGACTTTTAAAAGTCTTTTTTCTTCAACTTTGACCTTAATTATGGAAGCAGTGAAGGCTCTGAAGAAGTTGGTGTGCTTCAGAATATCCACAGCAATCTTGTAGATTGGATTGCTCTGTGACTTTTCTACATCCAAATAGCAGTTTCTTTTCATACAGGCACCCATCTGCTACGAGGCATGATCTGATCATCAGTACGAGTGGGTGGTGCCATACAGGTGCTTGTACAGCAGGAGCATTAACATAACCTCAACCCTGGTATCTGCACAATCAAAAAACATCTACAAAAGGCATACATACAGAACGGAGAGGTTAGATGTGAGCAGCCTCAGGATTAATTAGTATGGACTAAATCCCTAGAAAAAAGATACTGAGATCATATTAAAGTGGTGATCAATAGATTTGGTCAACTCTTGAGTCAACGGAAGTTAACTCATGGAAGAGAAGACCAAACGCAATGACCAAACCACAATTACCAAATCGCAATTGTCAAGCAATACTAGACAAAACCAAAGGTTAAGACATTCCCAGACAAGAACGTAATGATACAAAACACAAGAGGACAAATCTCAGACACAACCGCAGTTAGTCATCAAAACGCAATTAGACAAAACGCAAACAAACAACAAGCAATCCAAGAAAGGATACTTAGATCATATTAAAGTAGTGGACACCAGATTAGGTCAACTCTTGAGTCAACGGAAGTTAACTCATGGAAGAGAAGACAAAATGCCATGACCAAACCACAATGACCAAATCGCAATTATCATGTTATACTAGACAAAACGCAGAGGTTAAAGCATTCTAGACAAAACGTAGTTTAATATTTCAATATTTTAATGGTCTTCATAGCAAAACACAATACCTGCATTTTGACCTGCTTAATAATATTATAATCAAAACGCAACTGGGATACAAACAGGTAAAATGCAACATGGATTAAGCAACCAAAACGCATACAAGAGCATCTACAAAACGCAGCCAAGAACGCTATAAGCAAAACGCAACCAAGTCTATCTTATCAAAATGCAATCAAGAACATTCTAACAAACCGCAACCAAGAATATTATAACAAAATGCAATCAAGAACCATATACCAAAACACAACCAAGAGCACTTTAACAAAATGCAGATTCCAATACTCATTAAATCAAAGCCTAAGAATGATTGGGCAACTGAATAACATCTAAGCATTATTCTTAATCATCTTGCAAGCAATGGCAACATATAGCAACAACAATTAAGGTCGTTTGACTAGTGAAAGTCAACTAACCACACGAAAATCAATTAGGCCATAAACTAGCGATTGGGGAATCATTTAAGACATCAACGAAGCATCATGAGTGAAATCTAAAGCTAACCCAGCAATCAAAACACATATTCAAACACTAACCTAGATTTAGATGACGATTATGCACGAAAACCTTCAAAATATGCGATTTAATAAGATTTAAGCCATGTTAATATAGATAAAGAATGATTAGATGATATAGAACATTAATCAAGCAATACCTAAACACGAAATCACACAGATGGCCACGCATTAGGCAAATCGCAATATATTGCGTTTTAGGTTGAGAGAAAGAAATGAATAAAGTTTGACTGAAATTTTAGAGGTTTGACTAGGTCAAAACGCAAATGGCCTTTTATAGTTAGGTTAACCTTTCATCTATTGGCAGGATTGGCCCCTCATTTTCTTATTTCTTTTCCATTTAAGGCATTAGTATTACTAAGGGATTATTTAAGATGCATAAATGGCACAAATGGTCCTTAATATATTACGAGTCTAGGAAACAAATAGCAAATAGCACATAAGACCCTATACTTGCATATAACAGACAAAATTTAGCCATTTAGAGTTAACACAGGTTTAACTCCCCCTTAAAATGTAACCCCGTTAGATATAAAACCTTCTTCAATTATTTATATGATGTATAAAATATGCCCGTTAGATGTCATAAATTTTGAAAATTACTCTCCCTTTAATCAATGACTCATTTTCTAGTGAAAGAGCTATAGTCGTTGATTGAGTATCAAATTTATGAAAACATAAGTCCGATTGATTTTCCAACAACATTAAACCACCATGTGAAAAACAAATAATTTTCTAAAGAATCATAGACGGAAAACTATATGGATAGACAAAAGACTTCTCTTCTGTATCATGAAATAATGCACTGAAGCATACATTAGATCGAGTTTGCATGGATATAAAGTGATCCATGCCTGGGAGAACTTAATCACCCGTTGTTAGGAACAACCGTCTTTTTGGCGACATGCTTTCCTCAATATGAAAAAAACGGGTTGCATTCTGAAATAACTGCAAGCCTTAAAGACATGTTTTGAAAAGTTTAAACTTCCGTTCGAGCTTCATTTAAATACCCGTGTCATTATTGAATGACATTTCTAGGACCGTAAATGTTATCGATAAACGGAAGACATGTCTTGAAAAACTATTTTTGGTATTTTCTATTTTCTGATTTTTATGGTTTTTGTAGGTTTTATATTTTTGTATTTTCTTTTTAAGATTTGATATATATACATATTTATATAGGATATAGGAGGATCATCCTTTACTCCTCTTCTCCTTCCTAAAGACGTTTAGGAGTTTCCGGAGACATACTCTTCATACCAAGTCGCAGGAGTAAGAATTCGAACCGCTATCTTGGTAATGCTTAGGTGAATATATCCGCGAGCTGATAATCCGTCGTCATGAAGTACAATTCAACCACCCCTTTCTCAACTTGCTCTCGAATAAAATGGTGTCGAATGTCAATGTGCTTGGACCGGGAGTGCTAGACATTATTGCAACAGAGCGCAATGGCACTGTGATTGTCACAATACAAGGGAATCTTATTGAAGACAAAGCCATAGTCTGTAAGCTATGATCTCATCCAAAGTATCTGAGCACAACATCCAGACATGGTAATGTATTCAGCCTCTGTTGTTGAGATCGCAGTACTCTTATGTTTCTTTGAGGACCAGCTGACTAGTTTATCTCCAAGGAACTGAGCACTTCCTGACGTACTTCTTCGTGTGTCTTAACAACATGCATGGTCCGCATCTGCATAGGCCGTTAGTGCCATAGC
>BQNB010002283.1:25984-46875 GCA_026074375.1 Tanacetum coccineum | reverse complement strand
TCCGTTTTTTACGTTTTCGCCCGTTTTTTTACGATTTCGTCCGTTGTTTACGTTTTCGTCAGTTTTTTACGTTTTCGTCTGTAATTTTACGTTTTCGTCTGTAAAAAAGGATGAAATCGTAAAAAAAGGACAAAAACGTAAAAAAGGACGAAAACATAAAAAAACAGACGAAATTGTAAAAAAAGGGACGAAATCGTAAAAAAACGGACGAAATCGTAAAAAAAACGGACGAAATCGTAAAAAAAGGACGAAATTGTAAAAAACGGACGAAAACTTTAAAAAATGGTGAAATCGTAAAAAACGGACAAAAACGTAAAAACGGACGAAAACGTAAAAAAACTGTCGAAATCGTAAAAAAATGGACGAAATCGTAAAAAAAGGGACGAAATCGTAAAAAAACAGACGAAAACGTAAAAAACGGACGAAGTCGTAAAAAAGGGACGAAATAGCAAAAAACGGACGAAATCGCAAAAAAAGGACGAAATCGCAAAAAACGGAGGAAATCGTAAAAAACAGACGAAATCGTAAAAAACGGACGAAAACATAAAAAAAACGGACGAAAACGTAAAAAAACTGTCGAAATCGTAAAAAACGTCTGTAAGCGTACATAAATATCAAAAAACTTATAAAAACGTATAAAACGTAGGAAATAAGGGGAAAATAGACATGGGTAGACTTTTGTTGGAAAATGACGAAATAAACGCGATCTTTGTTTTCCTTGTTTTCCACAAAACATTTTGTCCAACTAAAAGCATGGTAATCATTTTTAATGTTTTGACATGTTTTATAATTTTAATGAAACTCTTTTATTAGTCAAAACGTTTAAAAATAATTTTTGGAATACGCGAGAGTAATTTTGTCAATGATTCATGTTGGAAATGAAATATTTATTGCTGAGTTTAGTTGTAATTCTTGCATGATTTTCTAACCAGTAATCAACGAAACTGATGATGCCTTTTAATTTGCGAGATTTTAAAAATTGAACCAGACATCGAATCGTTTTTCATTCGATTTTCTGTTTTTTTAGGTTTTTTTATGTTGAACCAGTGAACCGACTGAATTAGCTTTGGTCTTCATTCTTATTAAATCGGCCGGTTTTGTTCGTTTTCAAAACACTGCTAATTTAGTGTAACTCATGCCAAGGACTCATTTGTTTTTAATGTTTTAAACATAGAAGTAAAGATCTCTATCTAGCTCTTCAAGAGGACCTTAAAAGGCATATGATCTTAAGGAGGACCTTGATCTTACCATAGGTTCGTAAGATTTAAATCCGTTTCGATCATACTTCCATTAAATTAACTAACTAATTAACTATAAATGAATGAATTATATTGAAGTAAAACAATAAAGCAAACATGGGTTGCTATAAATATTCAATAAGAGTAAAAATATATAGATTTTTAGACTAAAAGATCCAACGTTCTTTATACCGGATTAGATATTTTAGTATGTTAAAACATTAAGCGTTGCATTTTCATATTATTATAACTTTCATAACTCTTCATTCTTTATAGAATATGAATTACTTGACGAATTACGCGTTACATTTTCATATTCTTATAACTTTCAGCTTTAAATATGAATTGCTAGACAAATAAGACTTTTAAACATACAAGTATGGTCTTCCGATCTCGCTATGATGTTACGATTCAGATCTTCTAAAGACAAAAAATGATCTATAATATAATCTCGATCTTAACAGCCTGGGTTTTGACATTGGATTTAGCATTGGGCTGATAAAATGCATTTGGTACGAGTTTTTATAGGTTATATATGCAACGAGGTTTTCGACCCGCGACGTGGCGGAAAATGAAGATGGTCGTGGCGGAAAATGAGTTGCACCAAATCACTCTCCACGACGTTTTCTTCGGTTCCGAATTCGTTTTACATTCTTGATAGGCTCGTATAGGTAAGACGGTCGTGTTACGTTCTGCAGTAGAAGAACTAACAACAACAAAAATAGTGCCATTTTATATTCGCCTTGTCAACCACGGTGATACACATATCAATAACACACATAATTTTGTTATTAGCTCTTATACTGTAAGACTATAAGTTACCACTTATGTCGTTAGCTAACCGGACGTATCAAGAATGAGAGAAAAATAAAATACATACAACTACCAGATCTAAAATTAATAAATTCTCAATATCAGTTTTTCTATAGGCTTAGATAGGGATTGCTCGGTTATGCGCGTTCCTATTCTTGAGAAACTTATCTACGCGTAGGGCATCTCAATTGATGTTATAGACGCTGATAAGCTGCTCAAGAACTGGTACACACCCCGTTATCATCATTGCCTAACTTTGTAGATTGTAAAGGAATGATCAAACATCGATGCTCATAAGAAAAGATCGATTGGTTCAGATAAGAGATTCGGGTTTAGAAAGAGTGTAACACCACCATGGCTGCACACCTAATAGGTTGCCTAGCCAAGTTACAGGCTGTCACTTTTCTTATTGCACCTGCTCGGATTCATCATCGCCTCATGAAAGTAATGTTTATCAAAGACACTTGAAAGATCGTTCCTGCGTTCAAATAATCAATGAACATGATGAGAAATATAATTTCAGTTTCAAAAGCGTTGTTGTTGACGGATACTTTGAACACAAAGCTGGCCATTAGAGACAGAAGTTGATGAGCTACACGGTCTCAATATATTATATTATAACTATATATTAACAGCCGTATGTTTCCCAAATATCATTCATGCTTATCAGGGAGTAAAACTGTTTGGCTCAGACTTGTGAATGACAGACCAGATAAAGGGGTATTAGACCCGAGATGGCTGCAAACACGTTGTCGTGCTACCTTGCCAAGATTCTGGTCAATTCCAGCCATCAAGATCTGGCAATTTATTATGGTTGCAAAGTGATAAGTGCACAAACGCAAAAGTATCTTCATCGCCAACAACAAACTAAAAAAGGTTTTGCAAATAGGTGTGTAATATAAATAATTACCCATGCTAATATAACAAACAGATTGATGTGTCGTTGTGTGTAGATAATTTATTGATCAAGTTTTACTATTTATATTTTGCCGACTTTACCTAAAACAACACTTTAACGTGCAGTGTACCCGATCGAATATAGTTTTGTGGTAAGTAGGGTGTCAAACACTGAGAGTGGAAGTTAACTCTTAATTCTACTGGTATTTTACTTATCTAGGTTTAGTACTAATCTAACCTAATTATTTTAATTAAATATAATTAAACCTAAACTAATGCAAATAGGGGTTTTCAGCCTGAGAGACTGGCACAAGTTTAGTTCTAATTATCCCAAGGTGATGACAAATAACGCACAAAGTTATTAACAAAAGATTTGGAAGTGGTCAAATGTGAGGAAAACGTATTAGCCAGTTTAATCTAATAATATACCTTGATTGTCTATTCGTGCAATGATTGTATTAATTTGTTGGTGGTATATATCATTTCAAAGTTAGGTGGATCTTCTCCCTATACTCGAGGTTTGTCGCTAGTTAATCCTGTCACAATTAACCTAAACCCGCATAAACCTCACACCGTTGATTATAATCTATCTAGGAAACTATATTGGTGGTTATATTGAATCTTATCTCATGGAGGCTTTACCAATTTATTGCTTAATGGAAATTCATATACTAGTAGTCCACGCCCACTTAACTACCTACGGAAACAGGACGTTAGGTGTAGTCCTAAGTCATCGGCTTAGTCTACCTATCCACTTAACCATAGATCGAAACAGGGCTTTCTATTCGTGATCCTATTTTTCTAGTTATATGAACAAGCGTTATATGTTTCTATCCCGGACTCTTAGCCTACGCCCAAACAACACCGAAGTTGCAACGCATTAAATATGTAGGACTAGACCCAGTTGAATTATAAGGAAAACACATAATTAAGCACATAAATGGGTATGAAGTGATAAACATAATTAACATGCAACAAATAAGGAACAATCGATATAAAGACAAATCAAAACATTATATTATCATAAACATGGCTAATATCTAAAGGTATTAGCCGATAGTCATTGTAACAATACACGAAATCATAGATGAACGATTAAATATAATGATAACCGTACGCGTATAATGGAGTGTAGATATTACAAGAGTTTTCCTATCGATTAGACCACTTTATAGGACCTTCATGGCTTCATAGATCTTCTGAAAATCAAACTTGGTGGTCAAAAGCATACCCTCAATCGTATTTAGTGTTTGGTATTTATAGACTCTGAAAATTGGTCGATACGGCGTATTGAAATTCAATACGGCGTATCGGGTTAACTTGACGTAGGCTCCACGAATAAAATATTCCAAAATTTTCTTAAGCTGGTTTCAATACGCCATATCCGATTTTTGGATACGGAGTATTGGCTGAAAACATGTTTCTCTTGATAGTTGACCAAAGTATCATATACGGCGTATCTGCTGATGTAAATACATCGTATTCTTTATAGTCAGGCAATGGTCTTGAGTTCTTCAAAGTCTTTAGATACGGCTAATTGATGTCAGAATCAGTAGACTTTCTCAAACTCTTAATTTATGCTTCAAAACACGTCTTTTTCTCCATCTTTTGCCCAATGCTCGATAATTACTGCAAATAACAAATATAAACAATTAAGTACCAATTCATGCAATAATTAATATAAAGTGGGTAAGAAACATGGGATAAATGATGCTATAATAATGACGTTATTTGATGTCATCAAATAACCCCCCCACTTGAATCCTACTTGTCCTCAAATAGCCTTTAGAAGTTTATGAAAATGTATCCCTAAGGATTTTTTCCGTTAAGCATTTATTTGATCAATTACAAGTACACAACCAAACACCTCACGAAATAAGAAGATGAAAACACTCAAATCACTCAACTAATCTATGTGGTAACATGTAACTAATTCGCACAATTGCTCGATCGTGACGAGTATTCTATCATAAGCTTGGCAAGGATACACATCTCCACCACTAGAGCTAATGAGTAACAACTTTATAAAGGTAAATTAGGTTTTTATTTATAAAGGCTTAAAGGGTTTGACCACTTTATCTAGTTTCTACTGATACCAATATTCCATAAAATGTGACAAATACCATACATACATACCCATAACGATAGGATAGACACATATGACCGCACTCAAACCTTAACTCGAATAAGCTAAAGAATAGGACTAGTAAAGTGATTTAGGGTATGGATTTTCTAACTTTCACCAAAAGTAATAAACCAACAAGGTGGATGGATCACACATACATGGCCGTAACGACGGAATAAACATGCATGATTCGATCACATTCTCATTTGAGTAAAGCCTAAGGTTAATCATTAGGAAAGGGAAATAAATTGTTGTTAAATAAAAATTTACTAAACAAATAGATTAAGTCCAAACAGATTAGGTACAAGTTGCTAGATACTTTTTCCCGACCGTTACCATGATAAAGACACAACTATATACACAAACATCTTGATCATAGATAAAAAACAACAACCTAAGTTGGCGTTCCTATAACGGTCAACTCCCAATCATCCCATACTTTACATACTTTTACAAAGACAAGTGGCGATATCTACCACTTTATACAAAACTTTACATCGTTGATTTATAACCATCCATCAACGAATAATCGATCCTTCAAATAATTCCATCGGTTTAAGCTTTAACGAACCGACTATCTTCAAACTTTCCTCCTCTTTTTTGTTGCAATTTTCTAATTTTTTTGATTTTTTTAACATACTATACTACGAATCTCGGTGTAATTTCACCATCTTCACGATCATAATAACTCCGGATAATTTCTTCCATGATTCTTCATTCTTCGGACGTACCAATAATTGTGATGGTAGTAAAAATACATGAGTTTTGACTACTTTTTACATTCCCATTGCAATGTGCAAATTTCCCAACCATACCAGAGATAGAAAATGACACAAGACACAGGAAATACATACTTTACACTTTAAGCAACTAGCAACTGATAAATGGACTTAATCTAACAGGGTAGGCTAAGGTGTAAAGGTGTAACGAAACAAATAGTTGGTGTTATCCTAAAGGATTGGCTCTACAGGTTTTTCTAGGGGTATCTTACTCTTAAAATGAGAGTAAACAAAGGGTTTATACGGGGGTTAACTAACCAGTGTAGTTAGTTAATAAAACAACATATAAAGGCTTTTTGGGTGTAATCCTAGAAATTTACCAATTTAAACAAGTTACTCCATCTAAATCCATAGTACTCATTATTGTGGTCTCGAATAGATATACCAAGCCAAGTTTTAAAGTCTACAACATCACCGACACACTCATATTTTTGTGGGATTTGGGTAAACATTTGGAAACGGATAAGGCTGAATCCTCACAATATCTAATAAGGGTTATGTGTGCAGGTTATGTAACTAGTAATTTCACAAAAGTATGCTTGAAATTTTTTTAAATTTGAGCATAATTTAAGCATTTTAATGTGAAAAATAGGACAAGTAACGTTCTAATTCCTATCCCCCACTTAAGTTATACAACGTCCTCGTTGTATAGATAAGACATTAAAAACGCAGGAAATAAAAGAATTAGAACGAGAAACTCCCTTGATGTTTTGCTCTTTAGATTCTCCATTGTTGATTTCATGAGCAAGAATTCCAGATTGTAGATACTTCACCAACATTGTCGATTTCTTTCCAGCGAGGTCCTGTGCAAAATTATAGGAGAACCATGCAAAATCTTATCTCGGTATCTACGGTTAATAATAAATAAAACTAAATTGTACAAGAAATAATACGCCGTCTCCATGTTTCAGGATAAGCCGTATTGAGTCCTATAAAAAAATCCTAAGTACTGGTCAGAAGTCAAATACGCCATATCATGGTATGAATACGCCGTATTAACATATCTGACAGTAAAGTTAATAAATGCGGAAAATTAAAGGGAAACGTCCAAGCTAGGTCGATACGCCGTATCCAACGGATCTGGATACGCCGTATTGATAACCTGGGAAGACAGACTCGATACTAAATAAGAAAATACATTCCAGGTTGTCTCTTTTGAAGAACTTTTGTTTTTGTGAGAGTCTTTAAGTTAGACTCCCTTTAGCCTTTCGTTACATCATTCTCGAACTCTATAACTTCATCATCCTCCTTGTCAATGTTACCTCCGTAATATTTCTTCAATCGTTGTCCATTGACCTTGAAGCTAAACCCGTTCTTGTTAATGATTTCTACAACCCCATATGGATATACCGTTTTAACAATGTTCAGACCGCTCCATTTCGACTTAAGTTTTCCAGGGTACATCTTCAGATGAGAATTGTAAAGTAGCACTTGGTCGCCCACGTTAAAATATTTATCACCACAAAGTATAGAATCATGCCATTTCTTGGTCCGTTATTTGTAAATTCTAGTATTCTCATAAGCGCCATCTCTGAATTTGGCTAACGCATTAAGCTGCATAAGACGACTTTCGCTAGCAAGCGTTAAATCCATATTACATTGTTTTAATGCCCAATGTGCCTTATGCTCAATCTCTACGGGTAAATGGCTTGCTTTCCCATAAACTAATCTAAAAGGTGTACACCTTGTTGGTGTTTTGTAGGTCGTCTTAAATGCCCACAATGCATCGTTAAGTTTTTCCGACCAACCTTTAGGATTGTACCCCACTGATCTTTCTAGGATACGCTTAATAGCCCTGTCAGTAACTTCAGTTTGTCCATTAGATTGAGGGTGATATGTCGTGGATAATTTGTGAGTCACACCATATATTTGTAAAGCTTTTTCGAGTTGGGAATTACAAAAATGTGTCCCTCTATCACTAATCAAAGCTTTAGGAACTCCAAACCTAGTGAATAACTGTCTTAAAAACTTAACCACAACACGCGCATCATTGGTAGGTAATGCTTGAGCTTTGACCCATTTGGACACATAATCTACAGCTACTAATATGTATTTATTACCTCTAGATTGGGGAAATGGTCCCATAAAATCTAATCCCCAAACATCAAAGACTTTGCATACCTGAATGTTATTTTGAGGCATTTCGTTCCTTGAAGATATGTTCCTCGATCTTTGACATGCATCACATCGCATTACGTACTCATTAGCATCCTTAAAGACACTAGGCCAATAAAATCCAGACTCGTAAACCTTCTTTGCGAAACATTAGCGCTTTGATGCCCACCAGTAGATCTCGAATGACAATGTGCCAGAATTTTAAGGGTTTCACTTCCGGCCACACATCTTCTCATTATATTATCCGCGCACAGTTTAAATGAATAAGGTTCCTCCCAGAAGTAAGTCTTGACTTGCGAAAAAACCCTCTTTCTTTTTTTAAAGGTCCAATTTGGGGGAATAACCTTTTCAACAATATAATTAACGAAATCCGCATACCATGGTTCATCGTTATTAAACTTAGATTTTAGCACCATTAAATGCTCGTCGGGGAATTTATCAGCAATTTCCCGCTCAGTTAACGCCTCCATGTAAGGATTCTCTAACCTAGATAAGTGATCCGCGGTCAAGTTTTTTGCTTCCTTTTTATCTTTGGTTTCAATATTCGTTAGTCCATGTCAAAGATTAACTCATCGTCTCTGATTTCTCCCTTTTAACATATATATAAATATATAAATATATAACAAATAGGATAATATCAATGACAGTAGTATAGTAAACCGGAAGTATCGGCTTCTCACTTCGTTATCCACAAAGTTTAAAACCGGACCCGGGTCGTTCTTCCCGACGAGGCGTGAATTTGAAAATCGAGTTTTGGTTTGTGAACAATGCTTGAATAATCAAAGATTGGATTGGAATCCTAATTCTACTTAATAAAATGCAAAAACGAATAAATAAAACCTAAAAACGAAAGCTAGAAAGGATTTAAACTAAAAAAAACAAAAACGGGAACGTAAAAACGCGACTTAAAAATCTAATTTATCAAATTTTAATCCTAAAGTGACTTTTTTACTTTTAATTAATCCTAAATGACTAAAAAGAAAGAATAAAAAAACTAGACAAAAAACGGAGGTGTTTAAAGTTAAAAACGCGAAGAAAACGAGAACGGGATTCGATCCTGTTCTTGTAAAAATCAAATTTCTAAAAAATTAACCTTACAAGAGCAAATTTATTTTTCCTAGGTGCAATATGATAAAAGAAAATTTTGTAAAAAAGAATTATATTTTTTTGATTTTTATTTAATTTTTAATTAATTAAAAACAGTTTTAAAGAAAATAAAAGATTAAAAATAGTAAACAATATTGAAAAATTATGAAAAAATGCAGAAAAATAGATTAAAGCACAAAAAGAGTGTGTTTTTAGTGTCCAAAAAAGGCTGTCAAGAGCCCTTTGTTCCTTTGACTTTATAAGTCCAAGATCACGAAGTATCTTTTGTCACGGTTTGTAAAAATCCAAACACTTTTTCATCTATCAAACAAATAAGCATAAAATTGATTTTTAAAAGCTGAAAATTGGTGCACAAGCCCCTTGGCTATAACACTCCATCTGTTTAAGCTTATTTTATTGTTTAGAGCTTATTTGACAGCTTTTAGCAAGCTGTCAAATAAGCTACTAAAGCTAAGCTTAAATCTCCCCTGGTGCAAAGGGGAGATTTTAAGCCCTTTGTTCTTTGTCTTGTTGAGTTCTAAAGCCCAAGTTTTTGGCTTATTTTAAGAGCTTATAAGCTCTTGTATAAGCCCTCAAAGTTTCAGCCCTTGAAGAGCTTATTTGATGGCTTATTTTTAAGCCCAAACATGCCTCTTGGCTGTTTTAGCATTACCTTAGGCTGAGGGATTGCTTATTTTTTGATTTTAGCTCATTGAGCTTATTCCATAAGCTCGAATTGTTTCCTAATAGCATTTTAGGTTAGTTTAAGTAGTTGTTTAGCTTATTTACTCTTTTTCTAGCTTATTTGTCCTAGCTTTAAGCATTTTAGCCTCTTTAAGCTTTATTTAAGCTTTCCTGTCATAATAAGTTTCCACAGCTTATTTAGTTTAGCTTTTCCTGTCCTTTTTAGCTTATTTAAGTTAGTATAGACCCCTTAGCTTATGTTAGTTTATGTCTTAGCTTAATTCGACCCTAAGTCCAAAAGACTTAGCTCCTTTTTGCCTTTAAGCCCAAATAAGCCAAACTGTCAAGTTTGAGCTTATTTTTAAGCTTATTGAGGGCTTTTCAGAAAAAGTTGTAGAAGACAAAGTTGTTAAGCCCCACGAGCTTAACAACTTTGCTTCTTTGAGTTTTCAAAAAAAAAAGGGGAAGACACTTGGCCCGGGTGAGCAAGACTCGAACCCGGGACCAAGCGATACATCCCCTCTTTCACTCACACACTCTACCACTGCGCCCTTGGGTCTTTTTCGTTATAGACTCAAGGGCAGTGGTATTTAAAGGGGTTTTGCCCTTTAAGCTTAATAAGCTGTTCGAGCTTATTTCGGGCTTATTTCTCAAACAACCTTGTGTTTTCTTATTTTTCGTAGGTCACTTATAAGGTAAAGTATTTTTTGTAAATTTTTCAGAATTTTTAGTAATCGTTTAATATTTTTTATAATTTAATTTAGATAAAAGTTTATTTAATTCATAAAAAATACAAAAATTATCAAAAAAATATTTTGCTTTTTTAGAAAATTTTCTTTTATAATCTAGTTTGTAGGAAAAATATAAAATTTTTCATAGGGTCATTTTTACAACTTTCCATCTTTTAAAGAACGGGTCCGGGTACGGGATTTTGTTTTGACTCGTTTTTGGGTCAAACGAACTCCGTTTTCGGTCTAGTCTTTTTCATTCTTCGTTATTTGATCCCTAGAGTAGTTTAGAAGCAAAAATTTCTTCGTAGGGTTATTTTTAAAGTTTTTAGGTTTTCCCCCTTTTGTTCGGGATTCGGGCTCTCGTTTTCTAGTTTAATTTCGTAATTTCTAGGTTTTTCTTAAACGTTTTAGTCCGTTATTATCTAATTTGACTTTTTCAACTTCCCAAACCAATTCCTTCCTTCAAACTCAAATCTTCGATCGTATCGATTTACCAGTCCAGCCTCGTTGGGGATAAACGACCCGGGAAAGCTCTATACTACTTCTCGGTTTTACTGATTGTGTTGGTTTTTACACTTAGATATATATTTTATATTTTATAATATATTATATTTATTTACGGTGTGAATCCAGCCAATCAATTTTTGGCGCCGTTGCCGGGGAGGCTGTGCAACCGTTTATCGTTACGTTGATCAATTGTTTTTGAACTTGTGAATATTTTCTTTTATTATAAAAATATAAAAAAGTACAAAAATATTTTTCATTTCTTTTAGTATAATTATCAGATAAAAACCAAAGAAAAACCAAAAATATAAAAACATTGTCCATAAAAAAAAAAAAAAAATTCACAAATTGGTAAAATACCAAAATATAATATTCTCAACTGAGGTATTATCATAATAAGTTCCGGTGAACTTGTTGGTTCCCAACTCGAACAAAAGATTTAAAAACTTGCCTTTTGTGTCTCTTACGACGTACGGCTCACCTTGGAAAGTTGAACAAACTATAAAGTGGGTATAAGGAGGGTTGTTCCTAGGAACTACGACCCGAAAGGAGAAATAAGCTTCGCGCTATTCCTACTCCTCCGCTCACCTGTGAGTTTATCTTTTTGAGAGTTACCGTGAAGTAAGTAGATTATTTGGTTTAAGTTGTCTTATCTCATTGTCCGTTAAAATCAATTGTGAATAAATCTTTGAAAAACAAAAAAAAAAAAAATTAGTGTAAATTTTCTTTTTATACTCCTATTTTGTGCATGCGCACTCGTTCTCAAAGCCGTGTCAGCGACAACCACCAAGTCGACAAACTTTGTTGAATCATCTAATCTTGAGAAACCTGATAATCCTCCCATAGTTACGATGTTCTGATAATAGTACTATGGCGCAATTGCTCGAAGCACCCACCGAGGGTTACAAGGATGCGATAGTTATTCCGGAAATCACCGCGAATAACTTTGAGAATCAAGCATGGTCTTCTGAATCTTGTCCAAACACGCAATTTTTTGGCAATGATAAAAGGAAGACCCAATGCTCAATCGTTATTTCAACAAGATCACTTCTACAATGAAGATTCCGAACGTACCCAATACGTCGGTTAAGCTTATGCTTTTCCCATTTTCTCTCGAAGGGGCAGCCCGGATATGGCTAGAAAAAGAACCCCCTCGGTCGATTGAAACATGGGATGATCTTGTTTCGAAATTTATTAACAATTCTTCCCTCCTTAAAACGGAAATCTCAAATGAAATCACGAGATTTCAGCAAAAATTTGATGAGACGTTTTATGAGGCTTGGGATCGTTTCAATGATCTTTTAAGGGGATGCCCTCATCATGGGTTTTCAGAATTGCATCAACTCGATACATTCTATAATGCCCTAAACTCAAATGATCAAGATTCATTGAACTCTGCTGCTGGTGGTAACGTCTTAAGACAAAAATGCCTCGACGAATGTTTAAGATCATCGAGAGCAAGTCTATGGTACGTCATTTAGAGAAACAAAGCTGTTGTAGCTAAATGAGTACAAGCTCTTCTAACCCAAGCAGTTCATCTGTTGTTGCTGAACTCAAAGACATTGTATCGGGCAATAATTCTCGATAGAAAGAACCCAAACCCCAGGCTTTCCGCCCGTAAAAAGCGGTTGAACAAAGTTGTGTGGACTTTGGGGGAGGTCATTCTTATCAAACATGTCCCGCCACCAATAGCAACTATGTACATGACAATTATCCAAGAGTATGTGGTCCCAGGCCGCTGCGGCCAATTGCAACCAAGCTAATTCGGTTATGACCTCCGATGTCTCAATTTCAAATTCGACCTCCCTGGTTTTCCTCCAGTTCAGAAATCCTCATGAAAATAATCAAAACAATTTCAATCGAGGAAATAACTTCAATCAAAACAGAGGAAACAATTTCAACCAAGGTCAGATTTATCGACCTCCGGTTCATCAACCAGTAGCTCATCAACCAGTAGCTCATCAAGGACCTGCTCCTCAGACACACGGTGTGTCAAAAACAGATTTTGAAAGATATGTCACAGCCAATGATGCAGTGTTGAGAAACATGCAAAACCAAGGTCAAAACCTGCAATCCCAAATGGCAATTGGACTGATATGCTATTCAAAATTTGTTACTTGAAATACAGCTTCTCCTTCGGTTTGGAACTCTTCCTGGTATCAACTGTTACCAACCAAGAAGATTTAAAAGGTCTCATACCCGAATGGTGTCACCATCCAAGGACCGAAGCAATTAATCATGATGACGGGTGACAAAGACACGATGCTCTGCTAATTAATGGAAGCACCGAGGACGTCCAACTCCTGTTGTTAAGAATTCAGTCTGGTAATCAAAATTCCTGAGCCCAGTGTTGCTCCTGTTGTTCCCTCCAATTTTCCTAAAGCATCAATTCCATTTCCATCAAGAAGAAATGATGAAAGGCGCAAGGAAAAAGCTAACGACCAAATCGAGAAATTCTATGAAATCTTTAGAGATTTAAGTTTCGAGATTAGCTTTACCGATGCCTTGATGCTCATGCCTAAATTTGCTTCGACTTTAAAAACCTTAATTGGAAACAAAGAAAAATTGAGCGAATTGGCAAGAACTCCTTTGAATGAGAACTGTTCAGCGGTCATCCTCAACAAGTTACCAAAGAAACTTGGAGACCCTGGCCGATTTCTGATTCCATGTGAATTTACGGGGATTACTACATGCAACGCATTGGCCGATCTTGGTGCGAGCATTAATCTCATGCCTTATTCTGTATGGAACAATCTATCTCTTCCTGAATTGACCCCGACTTGCATGACACTAGAACTAGCTGACCGTTCGATCACTAAACCGATCGGTATCGCTGAAGATGTCTTTGTAAATGTGGGAAAATTCCAATTTCCAGCTGACTTCGTAGTTGTTGATTTTGAACCAGACCCCCGAGTACCTTTAATTCTCGGGCGATGTTTCTTGAAAACCAGTCATGCTTTGATAGATGTTTATGAAGGTGAGATTACCCTTCGTGTTGGCAAGGAGGCCATCACATTCAATCTGGACCAAACTTCAAGATACACAGCTGATTACAACCATATGACGGTAAACAAAATCGACGTCATTGATATGGCTTGTGATGAGTATTCTCAAGAGGTCCTAGGATTTTCAAACGTGATCGCGAGTGGCAATCCCACTCCATATTTTGAGCCTATTGTTTCTACTGCTTCTCCAAAACTCACTCCTTTCGGGGACAGTGATTTTCTTTTATTTGAAGAAGCAGATTCGTTTCTTGCTCTAGAAGATGATCCAACTTCATCTGAAGTTGATCTAACTTATCAGGATCCTGAGGGGGACATCCTGCTTCTAGAAGCAATTTTGAACAGTGAACCACCACCCCCCCTCCCAAATCAAGAACAATATCTGCCTGGAGTTAGGAAAGAACTCAAACTCTGTGAAGCTAAAACCGTTGAATCTTCCGTTGATGAACCTCCCGAGGTTGAACTCAAGGAACTGCCACCCCATCTTGAATACGCATTTTTGGAAGGCGACGACAAGTTGCCTGTCATAATTGCTAAAGACTTAAAAGATGAGGAAAAGGCAGCTCTTCTCAAGGTTCTCAAGTCCCACAAGCGAGCCATCGCTTGGAAACTCTCCGATATAAAGGGTGTTAACCCAGAATTTTGTACTCACAAAATTCTAATGGAAGAGGACTACGAACCATCTGTGCAAAGTCAGAGAAGGGTAAACCCAAAAATCCACGACGTTATCAAGAAGGAGGTTGAAAAACTCCTTGACGCTGGATTGATTTACCCCATCTCTGACAGCCCTTGGGTAAGCCCGGTACACTGTGTACCTAAGAAAGGAGGCATGACCGTCATCACAAATGATGAGAATGAACTGATTCCTACTCGATTGGTCACGGGATGGCGAGTATGTATTGATTACAGAAAGCTTAATGAAGCCACCCGAAAGGACCACTTCCCATTGCCCTTCATGGACCAAATGCTCGAAAGACTAGCAGGAAACCAATACTACTGTTTCCTCGATGGCTTCTCGGGTTATTTTCAGATCCCAATTGACCCAAAAGATCAAGAAAAGACAACCTTTACTTGCCCATACGGAACTTTCGCCTATCGTCGCATGCCTTTTGGGCTATGCAATGCTCCTGGCACGTTCCAACGATGTATGATGGCAATCTTCCACGATATGATTGAAAAAACGATGGAAGTATTTATGGATGACTTTTCGGTCTTTGGGGACTCTTTCTCTACGTGCCTATCCCATTTGGAAAAGATGTTGAAGCGGTGTGAAGACACCAATTTGTCTTTAAACTGGGAGAAGAGCCATTTTATGGTGAAGGAAGGCATTGTTCTCGGACACAAAATTTCTAAGTCGGGAATTGAGGTTGATCGTGCTAAAGTTGAAGTTATAGCCAAGCTCCCTCATCCGACTACTGTGAAAGGTGTCCGTAGTTTCCTTGGGCACGCCGGTTTTTACCGACGATTCATTCAGGACTTCTCAAAAATTGCCCGTCCTATGACTCATTTGCTTGAAAAAGAGACTCCATTTTTCTTCTCTGAAGAGTGTATCGATTCCTTTAATACACTCAAAAGAAAATTGACTGAGGCTCCGATCTTAATTGCTCCCGACTGGGACTTGCCCTTTGAACTGACCAGCATAAGTCAGAAAATTTGTGGCTTGCTTATTTTTGAAATCCCCCATGTTTTAATCCAAATATCAGCGCTTACATTGTTTGCTAACCCTCATCCACTTTGGAAATAAGCTCAATAATAACCCTAAATCTGTTTGGGTTGTTTTGCTAATAAAGAGCTCATAAATCTTATTTTTCATAAGCCCGAAAAGCTCCCTACCACGGCTAACTTACCCTGGTGCAGAGCACCATTTCAGCCTCCTTATTTCTAGCTTATTTAGTTTTCAAGCATAGGTTTTTTTATGGCTTTTAATGTATCTTATAAGGACCACTTTATAGGTTTCCAGCTTAATATATCCCTTAATAGCTTATTAAGCAAAAAAAAAAAAAAAAGCTTTTTTTTTAAAATTAAATAAGCTTTAAGTCCACTTTTCTGTTTTCTTCTAAAACGGTCAACATAGCTTAACACTAAAAACAGCTTATTTAGGGCTTATTCTAATAACTAGCTTATTTATGGACTTTCCACTCTCCCTATTTAACTGTCCCCTGTTTCTTCTAGCTTAGTTGTATGGCTTAAATCCCAAAAAGCCAAGAAAAGATAAGCTAATAACTTTTTGCAGCCCCAAAAGCTCACTTTCTCTAGCTTATTTAGTGAGTAATAAGCATAAGTGCTTTACAAAAAAACTTCCCTTTGAAGCCCGTTTACAAGTTTTTATATAGCTTTTTGATAATAAGCACTTTGGACCCACCTTGTAATCGGGGTCCACTTCAGGGACTGTTTGTGTAATTCTATCTTTTGTAGTTACCTTTGTTAGTCCCTGTGGTAGTTAGGCCTTTACCCACCCGATAGCCTTGTGTCCTTTCACTGTTAGTCCTTTTGTCTAACAACATTTAGGCTTTAGTTTTTGTTACTTAATTTAATTAATTTAATTTAGGTTTAATTTTAATTATTTAATTACTTTTTATTCATATCCGTAAAATTTGGCATTTTTAATTTTTTAGAATTGTTATTTTTTTCTTTATTTAATTTTAAATTTTTTCAGAATTTTTATAACATTTATTTATTGGGGGTTTTTGTTTTTTTGGTTGGTGGTGGGGGGGATTTTTGGTGGTGCTTTTTCTATTTTCTAGTTTTAATTAGTTTTTTTATAATCTTTCATAAATTCCTAAAAAATCAATAAAAATAATAAAAAATATTTTCTTTTGGTAAAATTTTTCTTTTGTCATTTAGTGTCTAGGAAAATATAAAATTTATAATAGGCTTTATTTTTCTTAATTTCAGTTTTAGGAACCCCTTTGTACCGTATCTTTTCGTTTTAACATTCAAACGACTAGCGTTTAGTTTTCTATTTTCTTTATTTTTCAAATTAAACTTAATTAGAATTTAATTTTGATTTTTAATTTAATTAGCATTTATTTCTTAATTTTTAATATTTAGGTTTCCCGCTACCTATTCTGTTCCCCGACTTTAGAAAAGATTTAATTTTAGGATTTCCCTATAACTAATTTTGTTTCCCGTAGATTTTAAGATCCCCATTTCCTATATCTGTTTCCCGTAGATTAAATTAGGTTTTATTAATTTTAGCTATATCAGTGTTTTCATCATATCTAATATTTCCAATCATTTCAAATTTCTCATCAAACCGAGATTACTTTCATTGCACCTAATCTTGGGACATACGACCCGGAATGATCTCTTTCCGGAAATCTTTTTATAATTGATTTCATTCTTATATATTTTAATCTCTTTGTGTAAGGCTTTTGACCTATTTCTCTTGTTAAGGGCATTTGGTTGAGATTTGCGTTTGATTATTTAAGTGTATACCGACGACGAATCTTTTTTTGGCCGTCGTTTGCCCGAGGGGGAGGCAGTTTGCTACGATTAATATCCGAGCTTTTGATCTGAACTTGTCTTATTGTTAATATATCATATTAAAAAACACAAAAATATTTTTCTTTTCTTTTTATTAGTACATATCATATAAAAAAATTAAAAAAAAAAAAAAAAAAAAAAAAAAAAAACCAAAAAATCAAAAAATAAAAAAATTGTCCATAAAAATTAAAAATCACTAATTGGTAAAAATACCAAAATATAATATTCTCCACTGAGGTATTATCATAATAAGTTCCGGTGAACTGCTGAGTTCCCAATCGAACTAAAGATTTAAAACTTGCCTTCTGTGTCACTTACGATATACGGCTCACCTCGATTTGATTAACAAACTATAAAGTGGGTATAAGGAGGGTTGTTCCTAGGAACTACGACCCGAAAGGAGAAATAAGCTTCGCGCTATTCCTACTCCTCCGCTCACCTGTGCGTTTTTCATTCTGAGAGCTACCGTGAAGTAAGATTGATTATCAGGTTCAGGAGAGGTTTAAGTGTCGAAATTCTGCACATTATGTCGCCAAATTCTGGTCAGCTGATCTGAAATATGTTGTTAATAAAATTCGAAAAAAACCAAAAATAATGCTTCTTTTTCTTCGTATCAGTTAATTCTTTCCTATCCCTCTAATCTATTTAATTCTTATGACATCATCGATTATCCGCCTTAAAGCGATTAAAAGCATGTCGCTTTGTGGAATTTTGCACACTCACAGCTTTTTGTTGTTCGCAAAGAGAGAAACTCAAAAACAAGATTCGGTTTCCAATGCCCCGAATCGTCCTCAACAACTACATTAAGATTGAAAGAATGTTGTTTCGATTGTGGAGACCTGTTGCATGTCTTAATTTCTAAATGTGACCTTGACACGAAAGAATATTTGAGAAAACTTTTCAAAAGTTTCAAAATACTTCCAATTCATCCAATGACAAATTCAACGTTGTTAAAGCCTCCTCGAGAGCCATTCGTTGTCAAACAAACACCAGAGTCAATTCCTACAAAAATCTCCACTAATCCGACCAAAGTGTTGTTACGAGTGTGGTGATTCGTTAGATGGCATCTTTGTCAACATGCACTGTAATGTCTGTGGGATAGGTGCTCATATTGGTTTATAATTGTCCACCGAAAACTCGATTATCTCAAATCCGGAACAACTAAACAAATGTTGATGGATATCCACAAGCGCAAAAAGAGTGCAAATACCAAAAAATTTTGGTCAATGCCAAAAATGAGGTTGCAATTAATATGATGGAGTTAGTTTTTTATTGTAAGATTCGGAGTGAAACACCAATGTTTTAACTCCTACTCATCTAATAACAACGCCCCGATTAATCAAACCCATCTCCACTAACCCGCCCCCGACTCATTCTTATGAGAATTTTTGGAAACAATTTTCATTAATGGTTACGATTTGTTCACCCCAAGTTCCCGTTTTACCAATCGAACTGTGTACAATCCAAGACCTTTAATTTCTCACAAAATCCTCAAAGTCCTACAACAACAAATCCCCTTTGTGTAACTAATTGGAGGGTCCTCATGGAGACTTTTCAGTGTCAACCATAGAATGAAGACTATTATCATGAGCCAAAATCCTTGCTATGATTCAATTCTTTCGGTTTTGACCAATTTCAACCTCCGCAATATACCGCTACTAACATATCTTAAATCCTCAAAAAGAGTTTTCAAATCTCAAAATGAGCAATCCAAGTCTGATTTGAGCATCTAATATACTCAAATCAAACCTTGCATGATTGATTGCGTCAAGCCTATCGCAAAAGAAAGAAGAAGATAAGCGAATATGCTGAAGAGCAAGCGGCTAAAAAGCGCTATTGGATAGATTCCCCTTTGTATGAATGAATGATGACAATGACCTATACCATTGCAATCACACTCCGTTTTAATCAACCGGAGAGCCCGTAAAATCTCTAATTATGGAGAATGGAGCATCTTGACACAATATCGGAGCACGGAATCGGACGAATATCATAAAGTCTAGTGTTGAAATCCTTGTCCAATCCAAGTGAGTCCAAAGGTGTTCCCAAAGTGTGTGATGTGCCATATCATGACAATTTCTCCCCTCTGACAATTCAAAAGATCAATCTGAGATTTCTCTGATCTAACGTTGATATACTTCGACTCGATGTAGATTCTCTCTAGTAACGATGTCGAGTATGTTGAGGCATCACCTCCAATCTGAGCCAGTTAGCTCGAAGGTGATGGAGATTGTTATTCCAGAAGTTGCGAAGGAATTGAGATGAATTCTTTTAACAAAGACGATCCCTTTCGAGAAAAAATTGTTGAATGTCAATCGTACTTGTTGCTACAAATCAAAAAGATCGATTCATTAAAAGATAATCCCGTTCCATCTTCCGTTGTTGTGACCAAGTCTACCTCCACATTTCCTAACCTTTTCTTGGAGGAGACTAACACCTTTGATAATTCTTTGCCCGAATCGGAAACTTTCAGCTTTAATCTAGAAGAGATTAGTAGTGGCAGTCCCACTACTCATTCTGAGTTATCTCTTCCAGATTATAAAGCTTTCTACATTGATAACGATCATTTTAAAGAGAAGAGTAGTGGCAGTACCACTACTCATGTTGATTTTTCTCAATATGATTCGTTTATCTTTGATCTTTCGAATGATCAGTTTCCTCCTGCCGATAGGAGTGATTTTTATCATGAGGAGTTCGCCGATGAACTCGCTCAAATCATATCTCAACCAGAGTATGATTGTTTCTTTAAGGATGAGCCCGAGCTGGGAAATTTCACAATGGATGTGGTGGGAAATATTTTCCAAACAAAAGAACCAAGAGTTCATGTGCTTAATGTTTTGCCCACCCTTGAGTTAGATTTCATACCTTCTAGTGAATCCATTTTCGCTTATGTTGTATGGATCTTTCTCCCATTTCTTTTCATTCCCGTTATTCCTCCTTATCTTCTCTCCTGTGGGGATGAAGACACCATATTTGATCCCGGCATTTCAAAAGTATCATTCTTCTAAGCCGGATGTATCTCAAAAAGAGTGGAACTTTCATGAAATTCAATACTTATCATAGTCACTTGAATGAAAGTCCGATGATGATTTTAATTTCCACTTGTTTCCTCGTCGTCTTCAGACTTCTGAATATGGTGATATCCCTTGTATGCGTCTAAGAAACACTTGAACGAGAACCCCATCACTGCCTTGATCTTCAAATCAATTTCTAGGAGCGGATAGTAGTCTTTCGGACATGCCAAATTAAGGTTTTTAAAGTCAATGAACATCCTTCATGTATCATCTACCTTCTTTACTAACGCGGGATTGGAGATCCACGTAGGATATTTTACCGGCCTTAGAATTCCGGCTTTGACCCACTCTTCCACTTCTTTTCTTACTGCACGGATTTTCTTTGTACCTAACACTCTTCGATTTTATGCCATTGAT